>QKMX01354505.1:0-16122 GCA_003401595.1 Venustaconcha ellipsiformis
ATTGTTAAAGCTACGTTAAAAATCATAATCAAATCACATCTTCTCTCTATATCAATGTCAGATTGAACACATCTTAAAATATTCCAAAACTATATTTATTTAAGCAATGAGATTCCATAAAGAAAGATGAAAACCCTCCAAAGAAAAATTAAGTTTCAGGTATTAACTTAATCCATTCTTTTACACTAGAATAACTGAATGAACTCACATGGTCTGTTTCTAACTGACATTCACTTTCACCCTTACCTATTAACTCTACAAGAAATGGTAAAGGTTTTTAGGGCAAAACTTGGGATTAACTGTAACACTCAAAACTGACTGATTATTGATTTTAAGTCTCATCATGCATACCTTGTTTGAACATGATGTTAAATTGTTAATGGGTGAGTCAACTTTGCAAATTCATTAAATGACTCAAACTTTGGGTGTAAACTCGAAAGACCGCATTATCAGTGATGCTTCCAAGATTTAATCTGAAGTTGGGATCTCCACCCTGTCACCAAGAAAGGCAGGAGTAGAAAAGTAAGGAAGTTGATGTGGAAAGGGACATGGTTTAATATTTACGTAAAACTTCAATATCCATCTTTATTTCTTCCTGCTCCACTCTGTTAGTGTCCTTCTGAAATCAAAATCTTTAAAAGAGGTTGCCTCTAGCTGTATTAGTATGATGACTGTTTCTGAACTTAATCTGAACATTTTTCTGTGCTGAGAAACCTCCTTTCAGTCTGAAGGGGCATATACATAGCTAGCTTAGCCAGCTTAAATAAGCTAGAAAATTGTTCTATATGATTCTTAAGTACTATTTTCCAGAGCTTATATATATTCATGTTTTGGATACTTCTGCTCCAAAATAAGATTTTTCACTAAGATAAGCTCTGTCAAAGTTTCACTTTCTTGAATTGGTGTTTTACTGACTACTGTGCCAGATTTCTTAACTGTTTGATGATGCTGTATTGGGGTTTTTAAATCCATCAATGCCATAGTCTGCTTTTTTAGAAAGATATTTTGATCAAACAAAGTTATATTTCTTAATTTCATTCTTTCATTTTTATTCATCGAGTTTACCTTAAACCCTTAGTATAGGACAATATAGTTTTGCAGCTCATGATCCTACAGAGCAAAACTGTTTTAGAAAAGAAATGAAAATTGCTCCCACCTTTTAAATGGAATTTTAATTAGGGTTGACATTCTGATTTTTTTCTACATTAATTTGTCAATGCTGCTGTCATCTAATTGTGTCCATCCAGCATGTACACTGGACTTGTATTTGACACCATATTTTCAGGCTCCGAATCACACACTGGTCTTTCCATTAACTTTCACAGCTCCAATAATCTGATATACTGCATAACTTTAAAAATCATTGTTCTCATTACAATCATCAGCCAGTATGTGTGGAACAAAATCATCATCTTCCCCTTTTAAGAAAACTCCTTGATTCAGATCTTTCACTTAAAGAAGTAATACTCTGAAATCTGTCATATTAAACCAAGCTGCAATGATGCTAAGCCCATTCCAACAATGTTCACTCTCTCAATCCATTCATAAAGTTTTAATGAAATATAAATCATAATTTTTTTGTAAACAAAAACAAACAAAGAAAAATACAAAATTTGGAGCAATATAAATCTGTAAAAGTTGCCATTCTAAATTTACTGTAAAATTTCCAAGTTTTCTTTGATCAATGTAGTAATACATATCCATTTACTTTACTGGCACACAATCAAAATTATGCAAGATGACACTTTTTTGCCTTTAAACATATATAACAAAAAGATGAAAATAAGGGAAATATATTTAATTTGTGAAGTTTTAACATTTCCTTGTATCTGCATCAGCTTCCAGTCAAAATAAGCAATCATTTTTCTAAAAATTGCAGGAACAAAGTTATTTTTTTTACATGCACATCTTACTTAATGACATTCATATATACCAAGTTTCATGGCAATACATAAAAAGAACCTGCATGACTAGTTGCATTTACATTATTGTAACTAAATGATGGATGGATTCTAACATACCACCGCCTCAAAACAAAATAAGGTTACAAAATAAATTGCAAGATATCAGTCTAAGGCATGATGTCATTGTATGCAGGATACCAAAGATGCCAAAACATTTATATCAAAATAAAAAGTTTCTGCCCTTCTTACATATTGATCAGTATCAGAATTCTAGAACAACATACCTCTTGTCAAACATCATTTTAAAAAATCTTGAAAACAATTGTTAATGACCACCTTTTTAATTTCAATAATCACCCTGTGCATATAAAATTAATAATCTGGGTCAATTTCATAAGAACACAGCATATAAAAAGTGCACACCAACATTGTCAAAAAACTTTCCATCTTGTGTATGTACATGCTGAAAGAGTTGGCTCCCTTCTGGTTTAGGACCCGGACTCCGCACTCCAGATGTTCTTTCTCTCTCCCAGTATCGTTACAGCCAATGAAATACATGAGACTGATTTAACCTTTGCAGTTAAGTGGTAATGATGGACGTGTCATACATGGTGATAGGTTCTGAGAAATTGCAATTTCTGCCACTTTCCTTCCATGCCATGATTGACATGTACCCTGAGAAGTGGCTTTTATCACATAAGTTGTAACCAGAATGAGGGATGCATATTTATTAAGTTATGTTAAGGTATTCAAATAAATGGTATCTAGTTTTGTTACTTGTTATTTCAAAAGCATGGATGTCCTCTGCTAAAATACCATCTAGCAAAAACGAGATAGAGCAGATAATGCAAATCTAGGTCTACAAGAGTTCATTGGCATAGCTCTCCGTGATTATGGCATCTTGTATACATCTCTTATCCCTGTGCAATAACCTTTCTCCAATGAATCCATACACATGTATAGCATATATACCTATATTGCTTAACTGTAGCTTCACCTAGAACCACTTTCATCCTACACCATCATTTTTGACATTGTAGTTTCTAATTTTTGGTCTGTTGGGAGACTTTTGTCTCATTTTCCCAGCTGCTTTCTCAGAAAGCTTTTTCTCCTGTCTTGACTTATGCCTGACCTCTGGCTTTCGACCTGCCAGATAAAGACCTTGATGCTGATCCTCATCAGCTGGGTGTGTAGGAATTAGGTCACTGCCTCCTGGAATTAAAATAGTTGAGGTACAAATTCAACATCAAATGAACAGCAGAATTATACAATTACTGCAAAAACCTGTGAACACTTTGTGACATGGGATGTAGAAAGTTCAAAAAAGACATTAGGGGTACCATTTATGGCAACTCCAGCAATATAAGTTTTTAAAAAAAGCTTTGAAAAATCAACCTTTTTGTAAATGGAGTAAATCAAACTATGGGATTGAAAAAAGAACATACACCCATCCATAAATTTCCATACATTCCAAAGTGCTGTTAAGCAGGTTCACTAGGTACGAGACAGTCCATCTGCTATAAAAAGTGATACAAAGCAGGTTTACTGGGTATAAGATGGTCCTTTTGCTATGATGCAGTACATCTGCTATACAAAGTGATATAAAGCAGGTTTACTAAGTATGAGACAGTCCATCTGCTATACAAAGCATGTTCACTAAGTATGAGACAGTCCATCTGCTATACAAAGCAGGTTCACTAAGTATGAGATAATCCATCTGCTATACAAAGCAGGTTCACTAAGTATGAGACAGTCTGTTTGCTATACAAAGTGATAATATGCAGGTTCACTGAGTATGAGACTGTCTGCTACACAAAGTGATAAAAAGCAGGTTCACTGAGTATGAGACAGTCTATCAAAATTTATAATATGCAGGTTTGAACCTCCTCTCAGTCTGCCATATTCCACATGAAAGGAATATCTTGGTGGACAGTCTGTAGATACAGGTTCCCATGCTACCAGGAAATTGGGAAAAAGTCATGTGAAATAACAGGTTTGTTCACTACTGAGAAAAGCCCTTGTATTTTGCAAATACTGATCAAAGTTTTGGAAAAAAAGTAAATTTTCAGTCACCACTTAATCACCCCAAAAATATGTAATCAAGTCAATAACTGATCAAATCAGGAGTAAAACTACTGAGTTCTTATCTGAACTTTTGGAGTTTGCATAACTCTTCAGTCAGTTGAGGTACAATTGCTGTACGAATAATCTGGGTGCTTGCCCCACACATCCTTGTAAAGTCAATCTGAGTGCTCAGATGGTTAGAGCTTCATGTAGACTTGTTACCTCTCTTCTGCACTATATCAGTAAAAAGAATATAAAGAGGTTATGAAGTATCAATACAAATGTGATGTGTGATCACATGAGTGCAAGAGAAAAATAAAGCTTTTTTTTACACAGTTCCCCTTTTGATATGCAAATTTTACAAAACAATGCTACGTTAAATCATTGCTTATTACTTGGTAGTTCATATTGGGAACACTGTTAAGCAATGTCGTCAATAGTAATCTTCACCTTTCCCAAAATTTCACTCTCAGACCATGCTTAATGCCTCTGTAGCGATTCCAACAGTACAATTTTGGGGACCCCACCACTAGAATTTGGAATTTGTATTGTGATAAAAGTATTTTGGGGGTACATGGTCTAGAACTTAAGTTATTATGCGAAAAAATTTTTCTTGACATTTGAACTTGTAAAAGGCTGATTTCTAAACCAACCTGTAAGTTATCAACAAACTTTGCTGACAATGCATGTGTAAGAACTGAAATGTTTTTTTCAGAAAACATTTTTCTGCCTTCAGTCAGTGATAACCTTTAACCATTTGATCTCAAAATCAATAGGCTTGTTCGTACCTTAGGTATAAGCCAGTCAGTCTGGTAACTAGAGAGGGTAAAGAACTCTAGTTATTCTGTGGAAACCATTTCTCCTTGTTCAGTTCCAGTGAACCTGACCTTTGAAGATCCAGTGACCTAGATCTTTGAAGATAATAAATGCAAGCCATCTACAAAGCTTGGTAACTATATGTGGAGAAAATGAGTTATTGTGTGCAGAAACTATTTTTCTTATTTCAGTTATCTTCACCTAAGACCAAAAAACTGATAGGGCTTTTCCTCACTTTATAGTGCAGAAATGAAATTGGTAACAGATGAATGGATGGACAACATGATAGCATAATATTCTCCTGCCTTGTGGCAGACATTTAAAAATTATAAATCAGTAATTTCATAACTACACTTAAAATGGCATTCTGTCACAAATCTAACCTAATTGGTCAAAGTGTCTAGAAGTTCTTGGAGTGTATGGGCTGGGACTCTGTCTTTCCTCTAGCATCTTCCAGATCTCTTGTAGGGACTCTCCACCCACAGAAGACATACTTTTTAGCAGGTCTCTATCAATTGGGACAGATTGTGAAGATGCTTGAGTCATGCCACCCTCTGTGTCAATGCTAGCTCTTACACCTGGGCTGGCCTCCATGGCTGCATAATATAACAGTAAAAACCATGTGAGGTGGCACAATTTTAGCAAGAACAATTTGGTAATGAATTTCATGATATTACAAAACAGACAAGAATTTTTTCTGGGCATACAAAATGTGTTCTGCTAATAAAGAGATCTGAAAAAATGATTGCTGCTAATTAATAACTGGTGAAAAAAACTTAAGAATACTTAGAAGCCACAGATTATAATTCAATACTTATTGATATCTGTAAAGAAAGTATTTACATTAAAAAACTTATGAATACTTGGAAACCACAGATTATTGATATCTGTAAAGAAATTATTTATATTAAATAACTTAAGAATACTTGGAAACCACAGATTATAATTCAACACTTACTGATATCTGTAAAGAAATTATTTATATTAAATAACTTAAGAATACTTGGAAACCACAGATTATAATTCAACACTTACCGATATCTGTAAAGAAAGTATTTATATTTTTCATATTGTAGTTTCTTCAAAGTCTTATGTACCTCCTATTGGTAAGAATGATTAAAAAGGTCATAGTTAATCTATTTTTGAAGAATTGTTTTGCTTCAAATAACCAACCTGTGTTCTGCAGAACATGGCATCAATCCTGTGAACAGTAATTACAAAGTAGCTTGCTGCTTATAGGGGTAAATCTGTACACACACACACACACACACACAAACACTAATATTTTACTAAAGATTCTGTTGAACACAGCAACAGTTGTGGAAGATATGACTTTCAAAAAATTGTTAACATAACACCTTAACAGTCTTGATGTAGACATCACTATTATTACCAGAAAAGTTATACTTGTGTTGCATCGTTCACAGGCAAGACAAAAATTGAACTGAATGAAGATATTTCAAAACATTACCAAATTTGAATTAGTACCGTTTTATAGAGTTAAACTTGCATGGCCCCTCAATATGTTACAAATGAAGAAGACTTGGGTAATGTTCAATGGCTAAGTGCTTTGCAAAACAAGGGCCATAACTCAAAGTTTGAAAGGAAGCAGTTGAAACTGAACTTAACCTGGATCTTTTTGATAAAAAGCTTAATAGCAAAATGGGTTACAATAAAATAAATCATTCAAAAGTAATTATGCACAAGATAAATGATGCAAGGAGAGGTTTTAAAGACAATCAGAAGCCATAACTTGACAAATTTTTATAAAGCAAGAGCCCCATGAACAGTACATAACATACCTTCCCCATGTTTAACAGTATGCTATGCAGGCACTAGATGGGCATTGTTCATTTTGGAGATTACTGTCCAACAGTTGACCTTGTCATGTTTGACATAAATTTATTGTGACTTACTGTCTTACTAGACTTGCCATGACTTTTCCCAAATCCATAGGTTTCTTTCTGAACATAAGTGCAAACCATCAACAAAAAATATAAAATTGTTATTATTGTAGGGTTTAACACCATTTTTCAGCACAAAATAGTATATACATAGCAGCCAGTATAAATGGTGGATTAAGAACCTGGGAAAACCTCCAGAAAGAACCACCTACCCACAAGAAGGTACGGGCAAGCTTTCTCACATACCCACATTGGTCGAATTTGAGACCCAAACCCTCGCAGAAAGAGGTGAGATGGCAGTGATTTGTAATGGTGAGCGCTTTAGACCAATCAGCCACTCACCCCCCCATAATGTAAAAAAACTTACTCTAGAAGTTACTGTGCAAAAACCTTTGTTTTTTTTTTAAACAGTCACAATGACATATACCAGTGACACCTCCTCCCCCCGAGTCAAAAGGCCTCTTTAATATCTTTATATTTTGATTAAAGTTTGCTTAATGTAAGCTGTTCAGAACAAAAGTTATGATACAAAAAAAAAATTTCATATCCATATCAATTGGCTTCTTTCTCAGTGTAAACATTCTACAAACATTAGCGAAGACACTTCATAGGCAATTGAAGGTTTAGTACAGAAATAATTTTAATATTCTCGCCTGGATAGTGGTTGGGGTATACAGTAATCCTCATTTCCATCTGTTTGTTCATATGCGAAACTTATGAAGATGCTCATATTGAAAAATCACTTTGCACTCAAGATTTTTGTTAGAGTTGTTGCCCTTTCTATAATGTGACAGTGTATAACAGTCATAATAGTCTGTAATGTAGAACTAAAGTACTGGGCAAAAACAAGTTTTCTTTTTCACTTTTCTTCTTTCAGTCTCAGTGACCTTCACCTTTGATCAATTGACCCTGAAATTGATAAGCTTCTTCCTCACCTCCCGTGCAAGCCATCCACAAAGTGTGGTAACAAGAAATAGTGGAGAATTCAAGTTATTGTGTGGAAACCATTTTTCTTCACACTGACCTTGACTTTGCATCTTTTGATCAAAAGATCAAGAAGGCTTCCTCCTTACACAAAGTGCAAGCCAACTACAAAGTTTTGGTAAAGTTTTATTGTTTAAAACCAAAGCCACTGCAGAAACTACAAAGATAACAGACAGACAGACACTATGTATTTATTTTTGCAACACACAACATGGCTGATTTAATTAACTATTTACTATATTACAATCCTTTACAAAAGCTTCAATAAAATGTGGCCTTTCAGGTGCAGCTTGGCAGAATGTCAATTTTAATTATGAGCATACATAAATTATGGACTCCCCATAATAAAACTCTCAAGGGACTATTTTCTGAGTTGGGGGCAAAATTTGAGACTTGTACATTTGTAACTTGTCCCAGTGTGGAGTTAACCAATCCCCATCATCCTAAATATGTCAATGTCACTACCCTTAATAAAGACTGAATAGTTACGTAAACAAACATTTACCAAAAATATTCATTCAATCAGCAATAATTTAAAATTTTTCAGGTTGAAAATTGGTAGGCTGCTATTTTGATGTAGCATTTCTTCTATGGTGTCCAGTGAAATTAGTGAATCTAAAATGTATAACTGTTAATGAACTTGTTGACATTCTCAGAAGCTAGATGCTATGAAAGACTTGGCAATGATACTACAATTGAAAACAATTCTGCTCTTGAAAAATATTTAAATAATTATATATAGCCAATGAGTGTAACTTAGCTCAGATCTCCCAAATTGCACCCAAGTATTATTAAGTGTTATATAATCTGAATGAGAACAAATGATAATTGTGAAAAAAACTAAAATGAAAGCTAAATATACTGCATTTTGTGTACAAGCTCAAGTCCTAAATAGCATACAGGATGAAGCAAAAGGTAAACAGTTTTCAATAAATATTGCCTATTCTTGACGGCTGTCAGGCTAATCATGTCAAGTGACTGCCATTGAATGTATAGTTAGCCTTGCCCCTTCATAAATAATTATCCCAACTCGTTAATTAGGTAACAGGAATTTAAAGATGGGCCAAGTTCAGTGTTGCTAATAATACATAAGCCAGAGTCAAGTGAACCTGACATACAATGTGTAGTATCTAATAGCATATTAGTACAAACCTGCTAATATAGTCATGTTCATGTACAGACATAAGACCATGGGTATTACAGTATATACACCCACTTAAAAGTTAAGTCCAATTGTAAACAACAAAGACCCTGAATTGCACTGGTAGATTTGGGTCTGTTGTTTGTTCTTCTGATTACTCTTCACAGATTGCACAGACTCGAATTCGCCATCTAATTATGCAACAGTAGATCTGGGCCTGTGAAGTTTGCATATGAATTAATCTTGTATTGCTGCTATATGCCCATCAAATGAATATTTCTGGGGCATGCAAGAAAATCGGATATCCAGCAAGGGTAGTTGTGGTGTGTCAATAAATTTATGAATGTTTATTGACTGAGAATGCAATCTATACAACTTGGGGTAAAATTTATGGTAAAAAAAGCATAATTAAATTTCCAAATCATTAATTTTGTTAACATTTTGACTATAAAGATCATGGTAGAATGTTATCCTTACAGCATCACTTGATTAAAAAAATTGGTGAAATGGAGTCTTTAAAGAAATCAAATAATTAGGTACTCTTTTCTTCTGAAGCATGTACTTTTACTAGTTTATTCAACACTTCATTGATTTTTAACAATGTACCATATTTACTGAACCATTCAGAGGTTTGGCAAGATTCTTCGGCTTGATAGACTTGAGATCTAGGTAGAAGAATGGTTAAAAGAAATTGCTTATTGTCTCAGATTTAGTTCTCTGAGCAGGTACATACAGAGATCATTGATCAGTCATCCATGGTTTACAGTTTTAAGTGTGGTATTGGGGATGCTTAGTACTGGATGTGAGAATTTGTTATGCATTTAATGTTAAATGACTTAAGATTATTATTCATGCATTTGTTCATTTTCCAGAATTTGGACAAGGGTGTGTTATAATTGACTGACTTTAATTAAATATGGATGGTGTTGTTAAGCAAGCCTGTTTCATACTGACCAACTGAATTAATATTTGATGGGTCTAGAAGTCAATAAAAAGGGCAATCTGACCCACCCCTTTCCACTACACATTTAATTCTGGCATAGTCCTTCTTAATTCAATCATTTACTTCAATACTTTCAACAGAATTTAACTTAATTTGTGTCACCTTCTGTTAGTTCACTGTAGGACTACATAATTACACAAGTAAATCATAGTACATACTAATGCATAACTCTGCACTTACAGGCACGGAGCAGATTGGTCTTTTTGAGTATTGATGCAGGCCTGTTCTCTGTATCAGATACATCTGTCTCTCCCGTCTTGTCAAGTTTGCCATGATACCTCTGAGCATACTGAAGTTCCTAATTGAAAAATTATTATTAAACAAATCTCGTTAACAGTTACTATGTATTACACAAAAAATGGAGGTATCTGTCCCCCCCCCTCTCTCTCTCTCTCTCTCATATGAACACACACTCATGCACACATACAGCAATATTCTGAAACATAAATCAAACTTATTCATGTAGACCACAAAACCTGTTGAAAAAGTATTTAAAAAATGCATCAACACTGTATACTGAAGTAATAACCAGCCTATATAACATAAAAGCTGTAAAGAAAATATGAATAGTTTCACTACATTTTCCGCTCCCTGTTAAATGAAGATAACACCTATAACAAAATATGAAAAGAAAATTTCAAGAAAGTACTGAATCCTTTTATTATACCTGACAAAGACATTTTTATTTTATAGTATCATCTGTGAATTAATGATTCTGAAAAAAGACATGGTTCCATCCATTACATACAGTAAATTTGCTCCAACTGAATACCTGCTTTGTGAGCTGATATTGTAGGTGTTCCAACTGATTCAGCTTCCCTAGAAACTGATTAGAAAGAGGCTGGGAAATCATGTGATCAGAATCTTCTCTGATTGGTTCTTGAAAATAAGCTGCAGGTATCCTGCCTGCAGATGGCACAGATGGTGGAACAACTCCTGAAGCAAAGCAGATATTTGTAGACAAAAGAATTATTTGAATACGCATGAGGATTTTTAATTATTTCAATATGCAAGATGACAGGTACAATGATTTTGATGATGTTCATTAACATGTGAACACCAATGTTCTTTGATTCATATCTTTTGGAGGAATATGCAGGCAACCTTGAATTTAAGAAACTCAGAAACAACAAAGTTTCTGATAAAGATTTGTAAGATCCAAAATTTGTCCTTATTTTCACAAGAAACTTTTTTCTGAAATCACACATCTTTAAATGCTGAATGATCAAAAATAAACAGAAAAGTATGTCCTACAACCCTCATAAAGAAGCTGATTATCAGCTGAGAAAGTTCTGTATTATTTCTTTACTCAAGTTCTCGTTTCATTATACCACTCACAATGGAATAATGCACTCTTATATATTTACATCTGAAAACTATTCACACACAATGTGAGCAATGGATTAATTTACATATTATAGATTTTTCATAACTCTGAATTTTCTTCCCTATTATGATGTAAAAATGTAAACTAAAACATCAAACAATATTTCATACCAAATCTGCTAAAACATCTGATCAGAAAGATGGCCCTGAGAGTATTCACAAGCTCAGCCAATCAGATGCAAGACTACCTCATTAATATGTGTGTATGCTGCTCACAATCAAGCTCATTCACAGTTTTGATATTATAAGCTCACATACCAAATCAGAACTCTGATTACAAATGAATCCTCCAAAGTATTCACAAAGTTTGATCAAAACAATGGATGATGGACTATGAACAATGGACAAAAGCCATACCATAAGCTCACTTGGTTTTTGACCTGTTGAGCTAAAACAATATGTTCCAAAGTAGAATCTGTTTTGCTAAAACAATATGTTCCAAAGTAGAATAAAAATTAAAGTAATTAATTAATTAGCAAAATTTTCAGAGCAGTGAAAATGTGTGTAAAGAAATACAATATATTTTGCATACCATTATATATTTATGAATGTAATCTAAAGAACTCAATAATTAATTGCATTTAAAGGGAATGCTTGAAGGGAAGATAAGGAAACTAACCAAACAACATAACAAACATTTAATTTCAAATATACAACTACCGTATATACTTGCTTATAAGATAAGTCCAACTGCAAACTGCAGAGACCCAGATCTGCCATCACATAATGCACTGGTAGATCTGGTTCTGTGTAGTTTTTTTTAGAGTAATCAGTGGAACAAACAACAAAGACCTTAATATGCATGCACATTATATGATATGGCAGATTGGGACCTTTGCCCTTTGAAATTTTATTTGATTTATAAATCGTGTATATATGGTATTCTATGATAATAAAACACTCCTGAGGCAATCATTCAGTCTTCTCTTGATAATTATTTATAACCATCAGTATGTCCAGTAAAATTAGTAGTGCATATATTTCAACCATCATGGTATTATTTTTTAAAACATCTAATGAAAATGAGGTAACTTATATAGCACTTTTGTAAGGACTGACTGTCTACATATTTGAAGTTAAGCAAAGTATGAACCGAAGAATCACTGCAAAAATTATATAATCTGTATAGACTATTATGAGAACTCATTTAGGTGGAATTTCTTGAGGATTTCAAAACCAAACTGAATTATTAGAACTGAAAACATTGACTTTGCAATTCCAAGGGACTAAACTAGAAATATGTCCATTCATACACTATAAAAATGATAGATTTGGTTGTCTGGTCAGTTTTATTGCTAGTAATCACACAGAAGGAAACATTTAAAATATTATACTTTAAGAAAGAGCACTGCATAAATGCAATGTATTTTTGGTAAATATTTTTTTGTTTTTTAGAAACTGAAAAATATGGTACCAGCTTTCTTGAGTTCCGCTCGAAGTTTGTTTCCAATTTCTATTAATTGCTGACGCTCTTTAGCCAACTCGGTTATCTTTTTGGCAGCAGCCTTCAACTTCTTTTGTAGATTATGGATTGTTTCATTTGTAGTTGCTCCTTGTCCAGATTTTAAATCAGTTGGAAAGATGGATTCACTTTGTTGTCGTAATTTCAGAATTTCATCTTGTAACTGCTGTATGACCAATTCCTGGAAGAAAATATATCACTGTGGTGTTTATTTTTGTTTAAGTAACAATGTCCATATTATATTACAGCAAATCAAAGGCTTTGTCAAAAGGCACTTTTTAAGTTCTTTTCAACAATTTTGTTTTAAGGTCTCTTTATTTTCAGTATTCACTTATAGACCATCATCATTTTGACAAATTTAAAAGACCCTCATGAATGTAATTTAAAATTACACAATAGCAGTTGATAGTTGAATTTCAAAAGGCTATTATACCAAGATGCTTTCTGTCAAAGTTAGCCAAAAAAGTATATATTTGCACAGCTAATTGGTACCAACATTTGGAAATACTATTCATATGGATGCTGTGCGCCCACAATAGAAAAGAATGTCCACACAGAGACCAGTGAATGCAAGGGGATGAGTCCAAAATATTCCGAATCATGTAAATTAGCTAAATGTAACATACCCATCAACAGCATTATAGGTGTTGGGACTGAATTATCTGACCCCATTACCCCATAAAAACACAGGAAATTTTGTATAGTGTCCATTCGTATGGCAGCCTTGTATTAATGTTTACAATGACTACACATAGCTTTGTGTGCCCATTGTTACTCACAATATATGCATTGCAACCAGTATCTGTCTCATGTTATGGATTTATAATAATTATGATAACATTGTGCAAACAATTAAAGACAAATCTATCAATTAGTGGTTTTCCATAAGAAACAAACTGGATAATTAAATTTTAATTGAAAAATCCAGATAGCCACAATGTAAGCAAAGAAATATACTCTTCAAACATATCAATTACTATAAGGTACAATCTGTCATGCAAAAGATCCCCAATCAAATCCCACTCTGCATCTTTATGTGTATGCATTCTGATCTTGAATTATGAAAGAATCATGTTATCAGATTTATGGTGTCATGTAAACACTAAGTGTATGCACTGTTATTTTGAATTAAGAAAGAATTATGTTACTCTGATTTACTGTGTGAATTTACATTTTGAAGTGTATGCTTTCTTACCATGAATTAAGAATTGTTACTCTGATTTGCTGTGTGAATGTACACAAAACACAGCAGAACATACAAAGTAAACAGCATATGTCACCTAAGAAATATGCTATTTTCAAAACTTAAATATACTTTAGCTACTCAACTCATCTGAGCATAAAAAAACAAGAAATTTTTTGAGTGAACAACATAAAATATTCATTGATTCCCAACCCTTACCACCACCAGATGGCTACAGTTTACCTAGTTTTACTGATACCTCAGAAAGGATGCGCCCATCTGCAGGGAAATGTGGGACATTAAATATTGTCTTAGAAATATAATTTGCAAAATTAATTTGCTTTTTCCTTGAAATGCTTTCTCCTTGGAATATGTTTCCTGATCACAATAATATTAAGAGTATAGGTTGTACGAGGAAGTGGCAAACATCTTAGGTCTACAAAGGTCACTGTCAACAGGATAAGGATTTCTTCCCTGTATGCGGGTAAACTACACTCCTAATATGAAACAAGCACAACTGACTGTTATGTAAGCTGTGATGAGATTACCTGGAGAAGACAAAAGGAACCCAATGACTTTTTTTTAATGGAGTAAAATCACCAGATGAATCTAGAAAAGTGCTGTAATGACTTCAATATGCCCTGGTGATGGTCAGAGCTGCAGCCACCAGACCAACTAAATTCATTTCTTATCTGACTTTCTGCATCTATCTTTCTCTTAGGCCTTCATCACTGTATTATGGACCTTAAGATTCCTGACCAGAGTACACAAACACTGCACAGAGTTTGATTACACCTAGCACATTCAAGGCAGGTCACTCCAGCTTCTACCTAATGTTAATGTGATCTAGGAAGGGACTAATGATTTCTTGCCCTAAGAATTCTTTAAAATTTTAATCATTCTAGAAACACTAATCAAGTTTTCCAAAATTCAGCAATTTTGTACTTAAACTGACAGCTATCATCAAAACCTTCAACGCTTAACATTTGAGACAATAAACTCAACATATCGGAATGAAGAATTGATACACCATTTACATTAATGGACCACTTACCTCAGCACCAAAGTTTATGGGTGGTCTTTTCTCAGCTAAATCAAGTTTCAGTTTTGACAGCTGAAAGAGAATAAAAATAAAGTTACAGTTAAGAGTCAATTTACAATTAACTAATGAGGAAGGTGTCTTAAATTCAAGCTTTCAAATGTGTGTATATGATAATCAGCATCTATCATCTATGGAATAGTTCAGACTAGAGGTTGGAGGAAATCTTGACAAATACTTAATACCTATAAAGGTGACTGTGTGCAATATACTTTGAAATTTAATGGTGAAGACCTAACAGTAGTCATAAAGTCCTCTCTGTCTAAATACCATCTAATGTCATTTTATTCACTGTCAACCAATGCCATTAAGAGTTAACAGTCAACCATTGCCATCACAGTCAACCACTGCCATTACAGTCAATTATTGCCATTATACATGCTGGAAGAACAAGACTGGAACATAAACTAGTGTTACTTTAAAGTATTGAATTATTTGGTTTGGTGCCTTATGGCACAGATAATCTAGTGCCAAGGCAATTGGAGTAATTTGCCTGTCCAAGGACAATAGCTGAACCAAGCTGATCCAATGATATTATTTGAACCTGCACCCTTCTGGTCATGAGTCCAGTATGCTAACCACAGGCACTTCTGCAGCTCTATCACTTTGAATGAGGCTATTCCATTTAAACATACATGGTATCCAGAAAGGTAGTGTTTAAAAAAATATATGCCTTGGTACTTTGATTTCACCGAGTTCATATTAAAATGATAAGAAAATTCTAAACCGCATCTATGAGTGAGTACTCTACTTTAAAAGTGCCTTCCATGGGTCTCATGTATGTTTTAATGGAACACACCTGACTAAAAAATTAATTGAAGGGAATAAATTTTATCATGTCTATTATTACCAAACTTCTTGATCATAATATGAAGGGAATCAACAATCTTAATTTCTGTGCAAAGACCAATTATTTTATTAATAACAAAACACATTGTGAGAAATGTCTGTCATTCTCTATTTGTCAGTTAAGAATGAAACTAGTTGTGTAGATTTTCGTCTACATAACTGAATGAATATGCTACAATACTAATCATTAAAAGTAAAATATATGAATTAACCATGTTATGGCAGAAGAAATTTGAAAGTGCACATTATGTGGACATGCATTGGCTTCCAGAAAGAACATTCATAACTGTAGAGTGGCCAGACAATTTTGGAAAAAATCCGGGACTT
>QKMX01354513.1:10905-21706 GCA_003401595.1 Venustaconcha ellipsiformis
ATATATATATGGTCATTGGGAAATTCCAACTGTCTAACCTCTTTCTACTTCTGCCGTGAAAGCAGATGAATTTCAAAATAGATTTCAATGGCTTGGAGAAACATAAGAAACGAGCAAATATATGGAAAAGTCAGTTGCTTAGTTATACCAAAAGAAAATAAACGGTTGAAACACCAGTTTTATTAGAAAGCAAATAAAAGCACCATATCCGAAAAATGTATACACAGCTACTAGTAGCAGAGACTATAATGAATGATACCCACGACAAAATTCAAATAGAAGAATTTCCACCCTCAGAGGAAAGAGCATTTGCTACCAGAGGGTAAAAAACAAAGGTGGATTTATAACTGCTGTAGGAGATGTAAAAATTAGAGTTCGTGTTGATGCTGAAACGTATGAAAAATAAAGCATCAGCAATTAACAAAATTCAAAACAAAGAAAACAGTTATCAAATTTTAAAAGCGAACCATAATAATTGCTCATCTAACTTAGTTCGACAGAAGTTTTAGACAAACCGATGACAAAGAAATTTCAAAGTGAGTTAAAAGTTATCATTATGTTAAAGGCTTCAATAACTTTTCAAAGGACATATTTTGTTAGCAATAGTTATAACTCCAACAATTGTAAAACTATTATTAACAGGTTTCTATTTCTGGCAATTCCTATACTCCAACTCCAACTCCACAATCTCAGCAGAATCATTTTTATAAAAAATTGGCAAGGCTTCAAATATCTAGCTAATTATTTGTTTGGCTTAGCAGCGTCAGCATGGTATGAAAGTATTGTCACTGTGATAGGATCATTGCTTATTTATGCTGAATAAATTGTTTTATTCATCGATGAACACATTATGTTACTTGAATTGTTGTTAGTTGGCTTGTTACTGGCATGTTCGGTCGGAGGTGAATAAGCAACAGGAAGAGTTAATTGGTTGTAGCCTATTTCCCAGTAACGATAGCAGCTGCACGACCAGGAGTGTCAAAATACATTGGTGTTTATGGCTGTGGTTGGGGTTCTAATTTACCATGTGTGTTTTGAAGAGCAGAGAATGTGATACAGTTAGAATATATTTTAAAAGCAATGCCATCATCTTAGACCTTTTTCTTTTCCTGGCTGTTTCTCATTTTGCTCATGACTGAATTCTACATTTTTTGTTGCTTTTGTTCCATAGTGTTACGGGTTGTTTACCAGTCTTTGCAATATCACTCTTGGTTACCTTGATATTAATAGCATGGTTTACTTAGTTTAAACGAGGCACTTGATTTTTACAAATTAGGTTATTCAAATATGTAGTCCATTTTCATAACCATATTACTCGATAACAACACGATACCGTCGCTTCCAACAGTTTAGTCCAATTATACTTTTCTACTTTTCATTTTCATTTGTACTGTTGGAATTTTACCACGACGCTTTCTATATTATCGTAATCCTGCTGTCCCAGAATTAGCGGGTCTATCAAGCTTTAAAAGCTTTCTGATACTGTCGCAATAGATGGTCTGTATTGAACATGTGCTCCCAAGTTGCAGATTACGTATATCTCATATTTTTATTCAAGTGTGATCGTTCTTCATCTGTCATACCATTACTAACCAGCAAACAGAAACATATCCAATTTGTTTTTTTTTTTTCCTTTTTGTTTGCCATTAGTTTTGTATTATCAGCTAGCAACGACAGCAAAACAAATAATGTTTTCTTCATTTTGTGTTGATTTGTTGCTATATAATATTCTATAGATGTGCCAAAATTTGTTCATGGTAGAAACTTAATCCAGAATAAATTCATAGTTGATTGAGAGGTTGCGTGAGTCTCCATTATGCATTTGTGTAATGAAGTTTGAAAAAGTTTAATTACCCTGATAACTATATTAACGGCTATTTCATTTTCTTTACCGTTAATCCTGTTCAAAATATTATTGATCAACATCTAGTCCGTTACGTTGCATTTGTTTTCCAATTTTATTTAAATATAGTTGGAATCAGCTTGATATGACTTATTGATATAGGTTTACATCTTTTATTTTAATTTGTTACCCGGCAAAAGCATTGCCTACACAGCATATTACTATGTCGAATATTTCATTTCTACGATTTTATTATTTAACGCAATGTTTTGAAACAAAGTATCTTTTTCCTTTCTGATCATGTGACCTATACAAATTTATCCCGCGCATGTTTTAGCTCCTCATGTTTCAATGCACTGCTTTAACCACAGCTCTCACATTCTAGAAATCTAGAACCTGGTTTTTTTGAAAATATTAAAGGTTTTGTGTTACTTGATAGTGCTATGTAATGCTTTTCTGCCATTTAAGTTTTGTTGGAATAATATTTTATGTCGGCTGCTGATTGTTTAGCCATTGATTTTAACTTTAGGCTTCACAATGACACATGTTTCTATTTCGGTCTCATGGTCTCCAAATATTTTCACATTTATATAAATCAACCTGATTGGTATATAGCGATAAATCGTGATTGTAAAACATGTCCTGTAGATTCTCTCCATTCAGATCTATCAGGTTGTAAACAATCGAAATACAAATTATTACTTGCCTGGTTTTGAATTATTTTTCCTCAGTAAACTATTAAAATGGCCCTTTCCAAAAGCTGTTAATCCTTTTGACATTTTTCCTTTTTCACCGACTTTGATATTTAATGTTCCAGATATGTTAGTTGTCACAAGACAGAGTGAACTCGTCATAGTTGTCAAATGACAGCGAACTCGTCCCAGTTGGTTGTCACATGACAGAGCAAACTCGTCCTATTTTTTATTAATTTGTTGCTTTATTCGCTTTAGTCAAAGTCGTAGTTGTTAACCTATGATGAGGGTTGCCGTATTTCTGTATTAGCTTTGCTAAAACGTGAGCCCATTTTCCAGTTTTATTTTGTATGAAATACTTACACATTTCAGTCTTAAGAGTTTGTTTAACGTTTATAGTACGGATCATTTTCTTCTAACACGAAGAATGGTAATCAATTTTTCCATGTCCAAGAAATAATAGACTCCTCTCATTAAATGGTATCAGTTCAAATTTCATCTCTTCGAAGACGTTTGTGAAAATGTGTCCTTCTAGTTTTTGCTCTCTTAGACCTACGAAAACAAAACAAAACAAAAAAACCCTACCAAAATCCAACAAGAACAAATATCTAAAACTATCGACATGATTTTTTTAATCCATCGTTATATGTTTGACATACTTGCATCTCGGCAGAATCTGAGTGCCACTGGACAATCATGTGAGTTGTTGCTGTTTTGATTTTAACACTAATTCTCAGAGCAGGCTAGGCTATGCATGACGGCCCGCATAAGGAGGAAAATCCAGGAAAACTCCGTAAATAACCACCGACCAACAGGAAGCCAATGGCAAGCTTTCTCAGATACCCACAACGGCCAAGCGAACTAAGGTAAGAAGGCAGTTGATCGGAAAAGGCGAGCGATTAAGACCACTGGGCCACCCGTGGCCACTCCATGTAAGTAACATAAACCTTCCGTAGTGGAATTAGCTCTCAAATGTTTGAGCAACGCGTAGGTAGATTGTTCTGTTTACCAGTTTCGATTCAGTGTATTTCATTTGATTTTATTGTGCTTAATTTGTTCCCACGATTGTCGTTTCTGAAATGACATGTTCTTTCACTAAAGTGGTAAAGTTGCTTTAAATAGTGTTCTTTGTTTTGCTGCCCAAAATCTACCTTTTGGCGAGTAACGCCTTCTCCTCTATATGGCATACAAATTTCTAGAGAGAACTGTACACTTGACAAATGGTTTTTTAGAATAATGAATAAAAAGTTAATTTTGCTAGATATGTTGCCAGATATAAACATTTTGGGGAAAAATTGTTTTTAGTTTATTCAGGATAAGACCTTTTGTCAAGTCGGCCATCACCAAACTCAAGCAGTTATGTATTTGTTTTCATTTATAGGTTAGATTATAAAGGAAAATATGCCGTTTAAATTGACATAGTAACTTAAACAATTGAGAAAGCTTTAACATACAAAATCTCCTTTTAATTTAAGCACAGTCGGAAATTTGCTTCCATCGAGGAATGTAGCCCCTATTAGGAACTTGATTAAAAATCATCTTTCTTAACCAAATGAACGCCTGATTTGTAACCTACCGTCTTACGTCCATCAATATGGTCTATAGAAAAGACTGAGAGATAATAACAGCTGTGATCATACTTACCATAAATGTCATAGTGCTCCCTAAGCTGATGTTGAACATAGTTGAATTCAATCTGATCATCAATCTTGAGCGGTAACCAACCACGAGCCGTGCAGTATTCCTAAAATTGATGACAAATAAACAGGAGACCCATGTAGACCTGAGATAGATCTTACAATTGATTTACCGACTAATCTAAGTCAAAAGACTTTAAAACATAACTACATTGGAAACCTAGGAAGGCCTCTAAAATAAAATTTGGCCGTTTATGGCTCGTAAAACAGTCTTATTAAGTTTAATTAAAATTGGAAGCATTTTATCAGAAGAGCTACTAGAATAATGTTTTCTTCACCTGGTTGATATGGATGCCAAACTGTTCCAAGTAAGACAATACAAAAGATTATCTCCCCACTTCGTTTAATAAAACTTGGCGTTGTAATATCTAGTTTCTACGTGACCGATATGTGAGCAAAATGGTCGCCAGGGAATCTACAAGTAAAATACTCCTAAAACCTGTGCGACAAATTAGCAGACTGATATTTTAGAAATGACAGAATGACAGTCAACGCTTTTCGTCTTGCTGATAGGGAAACCAGGGCAGTTCCCTTGGGCAAGGAGGAAGTATGGGGACATTATAAAGAATTCGGGCAGCAAATGTAATAGTAATATTATTAGTGTTTTTATCAGACCTCGATAAGAGGTTAGGAAATGTCGACTCTTTGTTGCTCATATGGTACTTTAATTTTCATATTCATTTTTGTGTAAATTCATTAAAAGATATTTCTCTAAAGTTTGAGTAAAAGAGGAGCAGTGGCTTTGAATTAAATGTCAAAAATAAGTTTTCCACTTGGTTGAAAACAAAACAATTCATGTGAAGGCCGCCAGATACAAACATTTGCAAGAACGTATCATAAGCTACATTTCCACATATTTTTTTTAATAAAACTGGCTCGACTGATGTGGATGAGATAGTGAAAATAAGTATTAAGTTCATTCCTGTGTAAAACAAACTGTTGCTAAAGAAATGTATCGAAGTCAAATAGTTGATAGAACGTGAAAAGTTATCTGAGAAAATGCCGGTATTTTAAAATGGCTCGACTATTTTGGAAATTAAAGAATGTGCTAGAATATGACAAACTCTCAGGATCTCGTACGATTGTCGGCAAACGCAGGGCCATACTGTAAGTCTACACGTGTTCAGCCAGGGAAGTTAAAGCTCAAGGTAGACAGTCATGTCTGACAAGAAAATGCCCTTTCATTGTGATTGCATCAGGGTTACCTAGATACAAACGTAGTGATTATATAGTGATTATATTCGCATTGGTTAGTAAGAATAACGTTTGATATAAAAGGTATCAATCTAACTACCGATTAGGAAGCATATGTCAGCGTAATGATATATCTACGGCTAAATAGACTTAAGGGTAATGATATAGCATACTATATGATATCTTGTTTCTGTAAATGATAAATAAATTGGTGATCATCGACCTTTTATACGCTGCTGCAAAGATAAAATACAGATTTAGGATCTGAACGTAGGCAAATTTTCATCATCAACATCACTGAAACGCCACCCTACCTCCAAAAATATATAAACAAATATGAGAAGCTAAGAAATCCTAGATCAGAGTGAATACGCATGCTTTGTCATTGTCTTATCCTTACCTCTACAATTATTTAATATATAAGTACTATGATTAGGAACATTGTGAATACGATAATCTGACATAGATATATTGGTAAAACGGATTTACAAAAGCTGGAATTAAATGATAGTCTGTCATAATCTAATGGCACAGTTACATCAGACATTCATAGAACTTTTAAGTTTATATTTCCCCGCCCCTAGTGTGCCATCCTGTCTGACAATTTAACAAGCTTAGTGTTTGCTAAATACAAATAAACTTTCTACCAGCATTGTGCTCTGAGCAAATTAATAAAAACACGAACTGTACAAATATTCTTCCATTTGATATTAATGTATCGATACTCACGTAATTAGATGTAACATAAATTGTTTAAAAATCTTGTTGAAATGTTGTTCTTTTCTGAGTTAGCCATTGAACCAGACGTTTATGTACTAATATAATTTTGTAGTATTGCTGTTCTGAGAGTGCACGTAAGCTTAGTTGTATAATCAACACTAAGGTCTTCAATTTCCGAATACGTATCTTTAATTTTCTGGAGCTTTAGTATAGCATACTTTGCCAAATAATATAATGCGATTCTATTTGCGAATAGTTTTAAGGCCTCCAACATTAAATACTTTATTGTTTTGTTTTATATTTGTGATGTTGAAGTATTTATTTTTTTATTCATATTTATATTTATTCTCTATTTCGGTATAGTATTTTATTTATTTTTTTTTTTTGGGGGGGATGACTTATAGTATCATGAATGTGTGACTTTACCGAGTGCCATAATCATAAAATAAATGTGAATTGCCTACCATTGCGGAATACCAATGCTCTTCGTGTTCTGCGAATCTGTAACAAGATGTGTTACAAACCATCCAGTTTCGCCCTTGTGCCGGTACTGAAGAATATTTGAAGTTCAAATAATAATCAGATGCAATATCAATTAATGTTGAGCCGTATTCGGTCACATATTAACACCTAGCCTTTGCAAGTTAGATGGATTGTCGGTAATTAAAACGGAAAGTGAGCGGTACGATTCGGTAGGCAAACAGCATGTTCGGCAAAGCGCATTCACAAAGCAAACACCACAATTTCCTGTCATAATTTTGTCCACATATCTTTTAAAACCACAACCGCTGGTTTGCTAGTTTTGCTAAACTGAAAGAAATGTTGGGGAAAAAATTAAATCGCCAGCAGTTTTCAAGTATTGGCCCATCAATAGTGCACTTAACACTTGTATGGATTCTCCTCAACGAAGCTACAAAAATTAAAATAGATTCCAAATATCAAAAGGTCACCAGCTGAAGCTGAAGACTTGTTCACTTGATTGCCATGTGTGCACAATGTTGTGCCCAAGATGCAATAACGTTGCTAAATTTGTATGTCCTACCAAGCCAATGCAGATGCAAGAAGTAGATGTACTGTGACCAATCCATTGTGATTATCACTACACTCTAATTGTGACTGATATTCTCAAATCAAACGGATGGTCTTAAAAAGTAGTGCATTAATATGATATCTACAATTCAAGTCAGCAGCCCCTGTAATACTTTGTAAAAGGTCTTTATGAAGATGGAGTGAGTAGAGGATTATGCAGTATCGGTCTAGTAGTTTCTTTCGAATTTTGACTGATCTGTCAATTTTTTAAATAGTGTCCTCACTTTGTCAAAATGCAAAATAGGAAGAATGTCGGTATTTTAGAAACAAAATCTTAGAATTTCTTTCCAGCTATTTTCTAATTTTTCTTTACAGAACTAGGGCCGATAAATCAGCCTATCAACTTTTATGATATTGATTGGCCATTTAGGGACTGATATCACCTATTCAGTAAAACATGAAAAAATCTGCAGACAGTTTTGGTTGCACACATCAGTCTACATTTTATACACTTACCAGTATTTCTTCTGGCTATGGAGCTACCGTCGGCTGAAGGGTTCCTTTGGCGGCATGTACATTATATCTCCAGAGCAAATCCTGTCGTGTAAATCCAAGTGGAATAGAACAAACCCTCTGTTCTGTGGCCATTTTGACTTTCGCGCTAGATATGGCTGTCACCAATTACCGGTATGTGTCTCAAGTGAACGCAGGTTTATTCCCGAATTATTTGCATGCAGCAGAATTTCACATTTTAATGAACAAGTGACATCACATACTGTCCATCAGTATCAACACAGCTTTAAGGGGTTGATTTATCGGACTAGATAGAACCTACCCAGGTAACTTTTTATTATTGTATAGTCCTGTTGAGATTTGGATCTACATAGCTACCCACCCACACTACTCCCTCACCACCACCACCACAACCACCAAAAGAACAATAATAAAAGTTGCTATAACCTATATATTCCAACGATAATATTTGCAAGAATTAAACAAAGGGATCAAGTAGGTAGTATTAATGATAATTACAACTGAAGCAGATTCGAGCAGAATGATGCTGTAAACTGCTCAAGAACTTAATGAAATGTGCACAGACAAATGAGATACACATGTAAGACATTTGACTCTTTTAGCATTCTGTAAGGTGGTTTCCCTTACTATCAAAGAGTATCTATCTTAATAGTAGGCGTTTTGATTGTAATGTATAGTTCATCATGAATTCTGAAAGCATGTTTAGCTGATAATGGTTAAAATAAAAAAAGTTTAAAAAAACAATACAAAATTACCAAACAGACACGATCTGATTATATTTTTCGCAACATCTCAATTTTGCATAAACCTATTCTTTACAATAGGTTTAAAGTGAAACAAATAGTGCTCATTTAGCTATATACTGTTTATTGAAATTCCCACTAAGGCGAGTAAATCATTTTTCTGAAAGAGAGATAACGTACGCAATACACAAGAAGGGAATTGAAAGAGTCGACATATAAAAGCAAACGTACAGATAAGAGACCAAAACTGTGTGACACGGTGTGAAAACGTCAGCACAGATATGGTGCGCTAAACTGGTTACAAAGGACGGCAGATGTACTCAAGCCACTGGACTCGAAATAAATCTTGTACGTTGCATCATATCTAGAACCATAAATTTGAACTATTGAATGACTGAATATAAAAGCAAATAAAGAAATATTGTTTTGATCGTGTCGAAACAACTTGGAAAGTTCCTTGTCCAGTGATAAACCACGTCGGCAGGTTCTGCCAGGTCTGAGAAATATTTTTACCTAAACGAACATATATTGCAACTTACTTTTTAAACTAATGACTTAATTTGCAAAAGCATCTTACCCTATATAAGCATCAAAGTAAAGTGCATTTTCGAAATAAACATATTTTAAAAAGAAATCAACACTTTAAAGATATTCTCATTTTGCCCTTGTGTCTCGCTCGCCATGTTTATGAAACTGTCAGGTATATAGGTAGGTAAATACAAGACAAGCAAGTACATGAAAAGAAAAACCGATGCACATATAGGAAAAACGAGATTAACAGATAGATAGACGGACAAGCATGCATCAATATAGCTTGCTAGAACGATACAAACATACAGTGGGGATAGATACCCATGCAAGCAGGAAGGCAGTTTAAAAGGTACTTTGGTAAAAGAAATAAATTCACATAAGGTGATGTAGATAATGAATATAGACTCACTTGAAACTAATACATGTTAGGCTTTTATGATTAAAAATCGAATAGAAACTATGGAATTAAATAATAATCAACCTAACGTCTTACGCAGTTTTTCCTTGAGTGATTCATTACTTTCTAAGGACCATTATACTTGAAATTTCATGATTGTTTCCCTCTCCTGTCAGATATAAGTCTTAACTGTGTCTGTATTCATTTTATGTACAGTGCCTCACCTGTTGCTGCAAGGATAATCCATACCATCAAAGTAATCATTTTGAGTGAAAACGTGTACGTGTTGACAGTTACGTCGACCGAAATATGTGCATGAACCTGCTTTCTTTTGATTGGTAATGCCCTATCGAAACATATGCATATTGTTGGAGACTACTCACAAAGGTATGTTTGGATTCTTGTGCATAAAATAATCAAAACGTTTCATCATAAAATTATGCTCTTTTGTTCTTTTTCAAGTTGTAGCGGCTGGAATAGACTCTTCGTGACAGAATGCGCGAAGGCTACGCGAAATGTATAACGAATAAACAAGGGTAATTACAGGCACAAAAAGGGTTAACACAGATAACCCGTCGACTCCAGGATCTGATCGATAACAGGGATGCACCTCTCCCCTACTATAGATGTTGTACAATTCTTAAATATGATGTCTTGTCACCAAAATATGTATTAGATAACATTCATGACCATAATATATCTTGAAGAGGATAAAAATAATGATAGATGACATGACTTAAAAGTAAACTGTTTAGTCAACAGCAAGAGGGTCTGCACAGGAGAAAATAATTAGCAATAATTTGTGTTAAGTTTTGATTCCCATTGATTATTCTTATTAGCTGATAAAATTGGATGGGATTAGCTGTGGCGAGTTTGTGAAAAGCCATCTTGAGGTGTATTTTACCAAATCCCTGGGGGGAGGGGTAAGTAAGTTGTTAATGAGGGCACTGTAGCGACAATTGTACCTCAACGTTAAACTGGGGGGGGGGGTTGCACTTTGGCGAAAATGGGAATTTAACATGGGAATGACACCTGGTGATCAGTGGGAATTGAAGATGGGTGACGTCATGAATTTTTTTAGGGTCAATACTATCTATAGAATCAAATGCATTTATAGGGACAAAGATTGATAGGGACAAACATAGACATACAGAAACAAACAAATACACAGAAGATGAGAACAAAATTTACATCACCGATGGAAAAGTGACCATTCATATGGTATACATTGTACCTCCATGGGAAGAAGACAATGACCGTACTTGATCTGCTTACCGATAAGTGTACCTAACTCTATGGACATAACAGCCGATTTACGAATGAAAGGGAGCACGTGATGGGAAACACCTACGCTTGGACTCAAATGGCAGATGATCAGATTTTAAACAACGTGTGTGATGGATATATATATATATATATAT
>QKMX01354533.1:0-12367 GCA_003401595.1 Venustaconcha ellipsiformis
CTGCTGGCACATTATGTCATGGCAGATCTGGCTCTGACCAGTTTGCAGTTGGACTCCTTTCATAAGTCTACTGTGTTCTATTTTGGCAGAAAGTTTACTAAAACAATGGAAGACAATTTTTACAGATGAGTTAATCTTTTGAAGATCATACTGATATCTATCATGTCCTGTAAGTTGGTCACTATGATCTCTTTTATTTGCTAGTGTTTACAAACTCTAATGACATGTAAAATATTAAATCGATTATAGCAGATATAATTCAAACTATTTTCAAAATAAAACATGCTTATCTGCACACTCTAAATCCTTGTATACTCAACAAGTTTATATTCAAATGAATAATTACTGTATATACTCACATATTAATAGGACCCAACAGCAAACAACACAGACACTAATTTTGCCATCAAATAATGTACCAACAGAACATGTCTATGTTGTTCTTTGTGCTACTGATTATTCTAAACAAACTGCACAGACACAGGCCTGTCAACGGCATATCTGGATCTGTGCAGTCTTTGGTCTGATCCAAGCATATACAGTTATTAAACAAGTGTCATTAAGGAAAAGCACATTCTTAGAACAAACCAACAAATACTGAACTCTGTATATAGCAAACATAACAAATTTAAACACATCTTATTTACAACTGTCGTAAAAAAAATTTTTTTAGCACTATTCAACAAGCATTTTTTATGCATGTATATTTAAGAAAAAATGTACAGCCAGTACATTGTAAAATTCAATACAATCTGGCAAAATTATTAATCTAATAATTAATATGATTAAAACTTCTTAATCTAATAATGCAATAATATGATAATTATAGCACTATCAAAACTAAAATAATAGATCTGTCCTTTTACATGTGAAGCATGTACAGTTTTTCATGCAACTGTACATGAAAAAGAAGGGATAAAGTGGGACAACTTTTTGTAAAACGTAGGGGCAAATTGGCATCTTTTATAAGGAAACATAGTATGACATTTACATAAATTACTAGAAAAAAAAACCTGATGACTCACTTTCATGAGCTTGAACATTAAGCAAACTCTTCTCATGTTTAACATGTAACTTTAATCCTGGCTTCCTCCAGTTTTTTAAACACCCAACTCTATGGCATAGAGGCTTTATGTAAATTCACTTTAATATGCTGATCAAGTGGTATATAATTGATTTTTAAGATAAAAAGTTTTTAAAAATGTAAAAATAAGGGCATTTTGGAAATAGTATGGGAATAAAGGAAGTCTGAAAAAAATAGAAGAAAGCAGCAAAAGTAGGAAAGATTCTCTAGTTCAACTGCAAATTGCACAGATCAAGATCTGCCACTACATAATGTACTCACAGGTCTGGGTTTTGCACAATTTGTTAGGAGTAATTAGTAGAACAAATGCCACAGACCCAGATCTGTCTGAGCATTATGTGACTGCAGATCAGCATTTATCTTGTTTGCAGTTAGACTTGGAAGTAAATGCCAATAATTTTTAAAGCTGATTTTTAAAAACAAATGGAGCATTGGGAAGATTACAGGTTCTGCAAAATACCCATCAATTTACAAGCTCTATCTTCAAGAAAAATAATCAGTGCCCATGTTTAGCTCAACCAGAATTTCCATCAGTTTAATGCCAGAAGGTAAAGAAAAGAAACAAGAAAAATTATTTAAAAAATAAGTACAGTACAATAACAAATCTTTATGAACTAGACATATGCTATTAAAACATGTATGTCCCCAATGCCAACAAGAAAGTTTTGAAATCTGATCAAGCTCACAAACTCCATATAAATGGCAACAAAATCTACTAAGGTTATAACCTTTAACCTTTATATACTTGCATTCAAAACATCATTTTCCAAAACTTAGTAGTGAATCCTATGAAATCATGCTAAAAAGTAAAATGAGACTTATTTTTTTAAAAATTTCAAAAATCCTTCAAATAGTATGAAAAAATTCCATTTTAATTTGTTACAGTCAAGTGTATTTGGCTTAACTGTGTTAATAATGTATGCACTGAAAAAGTTTAAATGCAAAAAGTTTTTTTTTTAAATGAGTTCTTGAAGAAACAAATGCTCTCCTGAGCAAAAAGAATTTTCAGAATTGAACAAAAGCCCATTTCTTTCTTTTAATTGGTAAGTGTTGAAACCGTCTTTGATATTCTTCTGCAATAACAAGTTCTTTTTTTAATTGTCACTATTTTCATCCAGGACCAATTACTATCATATGAAGTCATTTTGTGAAAAACTCAATGTTGATATAGCCATCCATTTCGAGTGGAGATAACAAATCTTGCAAAGACAACCACCACTGAGGCCATATTGAGGGTCAGTCCCTTTCATTTCAAACAAGCAGGCACCATGAGAATTTTTCTAGTGAAAAACCCATGACAAAATGACTTTGCCTTTAAGAGGAACAGCTAAAATAAGATTTTTTAAGATCGCCATATACTGGATGTTAGATATGCACCATATTAATTTAAAATCAACAAAATATTATAAGAATTCTTTTAGTGAAAACCCCATGATGGTATGACCATTCATTCTAGAGAAGTTGTGATAAGATTTTCAAGCTGGTCACTGTGGCAGCCATATTGGAACCCAGATCAGCACCATTTTCATTCAGGACCAAGTATACATCATATGTCTTTAGATGGAAAACTCCATGTCAATATAGTGTTCCATTCAGGAAGAGCAGCAATAAAAAGATTTTCTACATGGCTGCTGTGGCAACAATAGCAATGTCAGAATTACACCACTTTTACTCAGGACCAAGTACATCTGATATGAACTCTTTAGGTAAATATCCCATATGACCATCCATTCACAGAAGGAGTATCAATAACAAGATGTGTAAGATGGTTACTGCATCATTTTCATCGAGGCCCATACAGGCCATGGGATGAATGTGTAGGGAAAGTCTCATGATAATACTCCATGTAGTTTAGGAGGAGTACCAATAACAAACTTGTTCTAATGGGCATATGTCTGACAATGGACAACAGACCATCTCATTAGCTCTTCAGATTTATGACCTGTAGAGCAAAAATTTAGAGAAAGTCACAAATTACTCAAGCAGCCAGCAAACTCAACTCATGGCATGTCCACAAAAACAGAAATAAGCCTACCAATTGTATTTAATGGTTTTTGCATAATTGTGCCAACAAGATTCCAATGGCAGATGGACAAACAGGCAGGACAAATCAAGAAGTTCCTGCTGCAAGTAGAAAGAGCACAAAAACAGATAAAATGTGGAGATCAAAATATTTTTAACACTGGCATTCAGGACTTTATAGATAATTCTGAATACAAGTTCCTAATATTCATCAAGGAAGATCTGACCTTTAGAACCGACATTATTTGCTGATCCTACAGCCATACCTTCCTCTTCCATACCATCATTTTTCCTACATTCCCCACCTCTATTTCTAATTCAAAAAAACCTTGTTCCATACCATAATTTTATCTAATGCCCCATCTCTACTCTGGGTCATAAAAAAAATTAGTTGCTTATCTAATTCGTAAAATATTTATTTTTCACTACATACTAACTTTTGAGTGACAATAATTTTTATGAAACTTTGCATTAAACAACGAATTTAAATACCCACTGTAAAATTCATTAACTGAAGACTCAATAAAAACTTGCAATTAAAAAATATCATGACCATGAATAGAAAGAAAGGAGCACATAGTACCTTAATTAAAATCAAAGGGGAACAAATACCTTACCTTAAATTTTGACAAAATATCAAATTGGCTTAAAGGTCAATTATATAGGTTTTATTGTCACATTTAAAAGTATGACTCTTACAAAAGTTTAAACAGGTATGACCTGCACTTAAAATGAAATATTATTTGAACAAAGACTTGACTAAAATGTACATAGTAATCTATTCAAGAAAACTTATAATAGGTTATGCAAATATATTTCTTGTAAACCTATGAAACTGAAATGACAAATACCACAACAACATTAAATGAAGCGAAGGAAAAAAAAAATTATAATTATGAAAAAAAAAATATATTGTGCATACAAATGCATGTAAAGTAAAATCTCTGTGTATTAGGCCATACTGAAAAAATAAATACATTTGATCATGATTGTTAGTAAATTATATAGTCAATAACTCTTCCAAAAATATAGTTTTTTTTTACATGGCACATGACAGTCCTGCTTAATTTAAATGTAACATTTAGTCAATAACTCTTCCAAAAATATAGTTTTTTTTTTATATGGCACATGGCAGTCCTGCTTCCTTTAAATGTAACATTTACTTTACTCTCCAAACATTATTTCCCCATTTTCCATTTAACATTTGCCTATTTCTCCCATAATAAATCTACGAAGCAGAGATTTAATGTCTTTGCAGTTTTGATTTCTGTTCTCCATAAAAAAGGGATGAGTTTTTTTATATATTCTCCTGTCTTTCTTTTTGTTCCACATGCTTACTCTCTCATTTTCCCTGATGACTGATTAAATGATTTGTCTAAATCCCATTTTAATTGTTTATGAGGATTTGTGATCATTTTATAGCCTGTAACAAGCTTTAAAAAATAATTTGAATAAACTACAAGACCTACTCAAAAGTCTCTACATAATATTTCCCAGTTTATTACAGTAAAATCACTAGATTCCTATTTTCTGCATCTTTTATTTTTTGCATCTTTCTTTGTTTAAAATGTTTTTAAAAAAAAGGGAAAACAATTGCCCATTCTTTGTCTTTGATTACAATTTGTATGTTGCACAAAATCCATCATTTAACTTTATATGATGGTGCAATGAATGCACATCTGCAAAGACCATGCAATCAATAGAATTTTAAAAGGACCATGCAATCAATGTTTACAAAGACCATGCAATAAATACACGTTAACAAAAACCATGCAATCAATACAATTTTACAAAAAAACATGCAATCAATACAATTTTACAAAGACCATGCAATCAATACACTTCCACAAAGGTCATCCAATTAGTACACTTCCATAAAAACCATGCAATCAATACACTTTTACAAAGACCAAGTAATCAATAAACTTCTACAATTAATAAAGTCACAGAATTCGTCCTAAGCAAATATTAATTTATCTTTAAATTCCACTACTAGGTTTTAAAATCTACCAGCTCATTAAAAGTATGTAAAGGTCATCCATACATATGTCACTGAGACATGAGAAAAAAGCTAGTCATACAGGATGATGATGCAAATGACACTTACTAGAAATGTCCAAAAAGGAGCATGTTCTCATTTCAAACAGAGTACTGTTTCCACTGATACTCAATCCCCAATTCAGTCTGACAACATACTCAATCCCCATTCCTCAATCTCACCACATCAACTTTCTTAAATCAGGCTCCTTTAATGCATTGTTTCAAAATTCAAAGATCATTCTGCCGATGAATAAAACAGTCCCAAATATCGTAACACATTTTGTTAGTATATAACATGTACACAGCTGTGAACGGATTAGATCCAGATCTTCTGTCACATAGTGAAGAAGCAGATCTTAGTCTATGCTGCTTGTTCTACTAATGATTTACTCATGAACAGCATAGGCCCAGATATGCCATAGCATTATGCCACATGCCAGCTTATTATGACACTGATGCTGATCTATGGCATGTTATGCCACAGACCTTGATCTGCCATCAGATTTGCCATGGCAGTTCTGGATTTATGTTGCTCATGATTTGGCAGGTATTTTAACATATTAAATCTAGTTAGTGAAATGGTTGAATAATTATATGTAATGCTGTATGAAGAATCATTTGATATAACACAAGAACCAAAGTATGGCACATAAGGTTGGGCAAGATCACGAACTTCCCACATTGACTTTGAAAAATGCTGCAACAAAAAATTATGATGGCAACAACAAGCTCAAAAATCGTATTCAGCCTTGTATAAATTGTATTAGATCCTGTTACCTGAAAAGTTGTTCAATTTTTCCTTGACCTTGGTATGTAAACACTGCCATTCCTGAATGATTACAGTTACGGATATAACTGCCTATGTTACCTGAAGATGACAGTCATTAACAAAAAATAGATGAAAAAGCATAACTCCAGAGATATTCCTATTCATCACCATTATTAGTATCATTAACATACTGCTCAAAATAATATGTATAACATTTTTCTCAATGTCCTTTATATGTATGTCACTAGAGAATTTATATCAACATCAGAAACATTACTAAAGGAATTCTTGTTCTGATTTCCCTTCAAAAACATTTTTAATACTGTTTCAAGTTATTACCCACAGTGGAAGAATATCCATGGGGATTACTATCAGGTCTAATCATTTACCAAAATTTTGAAGTTGAGTTGCCACTCTTGAAATATATAATTCACCTGAATGGCCAATGGAACTGAACATCGTAAAACATAGTAAAACCATTAGGTCTGTTACTATTATTAGTAATATGAACTATAACTGGTAAATGAGAATGAACACTATCCCACATACATTGAAGGATTGAAAAAAATGCAAAAATACTCCCCCCCCCCCCCCGAAAACTCAGAGGAACAACTCTCAAATATCCAGGTGAATGTACAGCTGCAGATATATCAGTTTGTATGCGCTATGTACATGGTAGTAAACAATACTTTTCCATAACATATATAGATATACATGTATATAAATTCATAAAAATACAACAGGTATAAAAATAGAGGTTTTGTTGAACACATAATGGATATCTGAACACATCTTGGTATAAGTTAATTCTATTTGGCAGTTTCATCAGTATAAATACATTAGAGATTACACTAGGTGTCAATTCTGGCAAAATGGTCATCCCCAACCAGGAAATATTGCTTCAACTCTCCAAGATAGCAAAGTTGATTTTACCTTGCCATAATTGACATCCTCCACAAATCTTTCACTAATTCAGCAGACTGACATTGAGCCCAAAATATTAAATCACATGGTTTTCAATTACAAAACTTACTTTAAAATGCATAAAGTAGAAATACACTTTAAAATCATTTATTGTGCTACTTGAAGTTAACCGGTGCCTGCAAATATGCATCAACTTATGATTTTACCACCAACCATTATATATGAAGCTCCAAAACCAACAATACTATACTGTTAAAGAAGCTTTAATACCAAATACAATGAAGATATTAATGAATTTTATGCCAAATTTCATCTGAAAATATACTCATGTGAGATGAGATTATCAGCCTTTAATGTGTACTCACATGAGATGAGATGATCTGCAAAGTACTCATGAGATAAGATGCTCTGCCTTCAATGTGTATTAGGCACCTATTATTTAGGTTCATGTTTAATGTCAGACATTAATAAAATTTAAAAAATTTTTTCAGAATCAATAGAAAATTGTGATAAAGTATGATTTGTATATTGTGCATTTTTTAATATTTAACTTGCAGATCCATAAGATACCAGCTGCTGAGAAACTTGCTTTCTCATTATAAAACTGACTGATCATTCGTCGATTCCTATTTATGCATCACTGTGTCTATGTAGATGAAAAATCATTTCATACAGTTCAACATTATCTCTGATACGTGAACAAACTAAGCACAAAAAATTCTCGCAACTATGGATTTCAAAGCAAATTCCTGTACAGGCATAAACTTTACAAGGCTTGGTTAAAAAAAGAAAAAAGTGATCAAAATGTAATCAACAAATCATTAAGTGTAGGATTACACAATAAATTTTTATTTTGCTGCAAAAATAGTAAATTGAATGGAAGAAAACATAAAATATGATTAAATTTTAGGCTGAGATGTACTGTGTGGTTGAAGAAACCTCTGTATATTTCTAGAAATTTAATGGACAATATTTAATAATAAAATACCATCAACTATTTTGAATTTACTACAATTAACTATAGCCCTATGGTGAACTATAACCTACATATTGTGATGACAGTTTTCTTTCCTGAAACACTGTGGATTAAAATTTTCATATTACTGTGAAAAAGAAAAAAATGTCTATGTTCTTGTACCATGTAAAGTATATAATAATAAGTCTATTTAATGATGTGTTTGTATTTCAATTAAGAGTGTTTCTTTCTGTCATTTCACAAATGATACAGGTGATAGCATTCTTTAATTGTTTACTTTAAGTCTGAGCTCTTACAAAACCTTTATCTTAATTTCATATTGTTCATCGTGTAATCTGACCAAGTCAGTTTCAATGAGAAACCAGGACACAGTAAAAACTGTACATCTCGATCCATTATGACACTTTTGTCAAAATAATTTTGTCCAGATCAAAATAACCGAAATAAAAAAATACTCTCACTTAGTCTAGCTGTTAAGATGGTGTACGTCCAGCTTACAAAACATGTTGACGTAATTGCTTAACTCAAATCATCTACACTTAATTGTTCAACCCATATTCCCTAGCCTCATTTGATAACAACTGTTATATTACCTTACAGTTACATGTTTTCAAAAAAGTAGATGGTTTAATGGCATGACACAATTTTTAAATTTTGATGTAAAAAAAATGCTATGGAAAACAACTTTACATCTTGTTAATTCTCAATCTTTAACTGTAAATAATGTATATATATGACTTGGTAACACAGTATTCATGATAGTCTTATTCACTGGGACTGCCCATGCCGGGGAAAAAGTAAAAATGTGGCATCCTCAGTGTACTCCTGTATTCAGACATCTGACACATCTGGTCCATTTCAATCATTCGACAGTGGGACACTTTTCTCGAAACCAGCAGATTTACCTGGTACAACAGAGGAATGTAAAAACATGAATTTCTGTATCACTCTTAATATATAATCTAATACACTTGCTTATAAATAAGTCCATCTGCAAACTGTATAGACCCAGATCTGTCAGTGCAATGTGTACTAGCAGATCTGGGTTTATCCAATTTGTAAGCAGTAATCAGTAGAACAAGGAACATAAACCATGATCTGCTGTGCATTATTCACTGGCAGATCAGGGTCTATGTTTTTTTTGCAGTTGGTCCCACCTATAAGCAAGTGTATACAGTACAATAATGGAAATGCAGTAATGGCCATAACCATTGTAATAATCAGCATCATTTGTGACTTAAATCTGTTCACATTTTTTGCTCAGAATAATTTGTGAAGGAACCAATCTACCTTTATTGATGAATTTATCACAGTTTAAAATAATAGAGCAGTGAAACAATATCTGAAGAAAAAGCTATTGGCTACTTTCCAAAAATGATTTCTAAATTTTTTTTTGCTAAAAGAGACTGACTTCTTTTGGGGTTTTTTTTTGCTGTTTGCTGAAGAAGAGTGATAGCCTGCCATAAAAATAGCATGTGATGGCTGAACTAGAAAAAAATCCACATACCATGTTTCCGTCAGAATGGTATATATTATGGGTAGATACAAGTTACACAGGGAAAGTGAATCCAAACAAAAAGTTTTTTAATTCAAATTTAACTGAGGCATTTTAATATAAAGCCTCAAACTAAGTTCAATTTCAGTTCATGACGTTCTTTAAAATGAAGACAAAGTACTCAGTAAAAAAAACATAACTACATAAAATGTTGCCAGAAAACATCGAAAATCAAAAAGAATCAAAGATGCCAAAAGAAAGTATTGTTTAGCATATGCATAATGTGATTGGAATTGGGCTACACCTATTATTATCCATAGAGGTAAAAGAATCACTGAAACCAACCTGGCTTAATCCTATGTGTCTGATTCACCATCTTAAGGATAAGATTTCAGCTGTTTAATCAAATTATATAATAATATAAATATAAAAAGGTACCATTCATTATGAAGAAATATGATGTCACATAAGAAACCACTCCCATTTCTTTTAGAATTATTCTATTTAGTTAAAAATGGAAGATTAAATCACTCGTTTACCTTAAGGAAGACGGCATTGGTTTACAAAGAGATTACTTTTTTGATCATGTGACAGTGTGTCATGTAGGTAAAGTAAAAAATAATTGCTATATCTGAGAATATAAACATTCTACTTTTACTGATATCAGGCATGAACAGTTCTGCAGAAAGACCATTTAAAGTGACTTCCCTATGCTGCTGTACATATTGTTTTGGCAAACTCTATGTTTTCAGTACAGAGTATACTTTGACCTACCACCCCATTTGTCCTGAAAAAAAAATGGGTGGGAAATGACAGAAGAAACTCTGACTAATCTAAGTGTAAGGTGACCTCACTTTTATGACTCTCATGAAGAATGTTATAGAAAATGAATGCTGTTCATTTATTTATTGCCATGTTCTTGTGAGGAACAGGTGTCAAATGTTACTGTGTGTATACATACCCTGTTCAGCATGGTGCAGACATCCTCACACTTGGCATACTTCATAAAGACTTGTACAAGAGCCTCAACATACCAACTGCCACGGTCTCTGTTCCGCCATGCATAGTACCCTGCACACAAATTAAATTTCATTGCACATATACAATTACAATTACAAAGGGAATAATTAACATAACCTTAATAATGTCAAATACTCTTTCTTATGCAGGATGAGTATCCAGCTCATGGATGAAAATGGCGGGGGGACTTATTAAAGTCAATTTACACATATCTGACTTTCCCACGTCTCATCTTTTCGCAAATTAATATAAACACCCAAGCAGAAAAATACACAAATACACCCAAAACATTTGTCAATCAAACATAAATGCAAACATGAAGCAGCGGTTTCCAAGCATGAACCACCATTTTTTTATGTATTTAAATGAGATAAAGATTTGGCTACCCAATGATGGATGGATTTGAAATGCATGAATTCTACACGTCCAAGGTTTCTCAAGAATGCAATATACATTTAAAACGGGGGTTTAAGTACATGGAACATATCATGCCGTTTTCAGAGTTAAGAACCTCCACAAAACATTAAAGCTGACTGGAAGACATTATGACCACTGTCCCCATAAAAGTAGATGCCAAAATGGTTTGAAACTCTTCTTGCTCCAATAAGGACTGAAGTTAAAAGTCTCTTGTCATGGGATGCAGATTGCTAATCACTTCAGCAGTTTTAAAAAGTTGTTTCACACTTTCCATATTTCAAAATTGTGACCATATTTATCATCTGTACATACCTGTAATATCTTTCAGCTAGGTTAACTGCCAATACAGCCATAATTGGCAGTAAAGCAGCTCTTCGATTAGCTATACAGAAATGGCTCAAACTTATTTACATATACTTGATGCTAGAATGCTCTACATCAAATCAGATTATAATCAAGTACACAGCTTTTGAGAAAATGTTGAGAAAAAAAATGTTAGTAAATAGTAAGCAACATCACACCCATAACCTTATTAATGATACAAATCAACAGTCAAAGAAGAGAATAGCACATTATATGCCAGCCCCATGTTTAATATCTTCATAAGTCCCCTATGTGTCAATCTCAAATTATTGAAAACTGAGTCCAAATAATGCAGACCTTTCATCAAGGCATGCTGTCTTGAACTAAAATGACAATGCACAAACAGTCTGCATGAATTTCTTTTTTTAATGTGCTCCATTAAAATTTTGACAAAATGGTTAATTTTTTTCAGCTTTCATATGATGGGCTACAAAAACCTTACTTGCTGTGAATGACATACCATACTGTGTTGGAAAGCAAATGACCATGTCTGATTGGGATGGAACCTGCATGCTTCTAACAGAGTCTGATCCATCATGTTCATCTGGGGTGTACCTCACTCCTTTGTCAAGTGCACCTGTAAAAAGAAAAAATTTTTTTTTATAAGCATTCAGTGGTGTATTGTATCTCCCATGTGAATATGATTCAGATGTACCATAAACAGTCCTTCAGCTTGACAGAAAAAGATCTCCACAACTCAGACCACTAAAGTACCACTCCAAAACATTACAGTGGAATCCCACTTTGAATGGTAGCTGGGGTCCATAGCTTTTGACTATGTGGCTGCTTATTTGATCACATACCGAGCTCGCTTTGGTCACCATGACTTTTTTTTCTGGCATTGCACAAATACTTTTAAAACATTTTATTTTATTTCACCAATTATATTTGGAAGACATTAGTGTTATCTTCCAAAACAGAAGAAATAGTGCAATTTCCTCCTGCAAAGAAAATCTTATCTAAAACAAGTCTGAGTGATTACTAATTACCAAACTCATGTTATTAAATATGCGAAACAGCTGCCATAGTGCCATGCACTCATTTCTTTCAGCAGAAAAGGAACAACCACCACAAGCTACAAATCAAGACAAGATGACAGCATGTCATGAAGATTGGAATCTACTCCCTCACCAATTCTGTGCTTATGTTTCTTTCGTTACACGATTACATATATCAATGTGAAAGGAGATATTCCAAACTTGTTTTCCATTTTGAGATTTATAAAGAGTATATAGGTATTATTATTGTATGATTTAA
>QKMX01354536.1:4340-16117 GCA_003401595.1 Venustaconcha ellipsiformis
ACATCATAGTGATATGACTGGAAAATTGTTAAAGCTATATGATGTAACTCTCCCTTGATAACTCACACACAAAGAGGTCCAAAAACATAGACCACACTATAAGCAAGGGCACAAGTTATCGAGGGACCTCCATAATAATATGAAATGATGCCATCCTTGCTGGACGTTGAAAAAAACTGCTTGGTGGTGGGATCGAACAGCTGTTTAATGGCTGAATACTCCTTTTAAAATTGTGTTGGAAATAATTGCCAATAAAGAATTTTTTCTAATGAAGTTATTCATTTTTATGTAAAAATTATATTTATTTTTAAATTTCTGCTGAGAGATCATTAACATTATTCCAGCTGGTTTCAACAATCTTTCACATGTAAGTGAAAACATTGTGTATTACATCACTGCTATATGTTGTTGTTGAGTATTCTGGTTCCATGATCCTTATGTTCCTTTCTTTGCTGTCTTCTATAGTGGAATGCAATGCAAGGAGCATAATAATCTGGGAACCAGACTAGTTCTTAATTCAAATTCACAGCAAGATTCTTTTTATTTAAAAAAAATGAAACATATATAGTTTGGTGAAACAGTCGCCAACATGAAATGTCAATTTTCTTTTTATTGTTGTATTAGTAGAATATTGATGCCATTTTTTTTATTGCAAGTAAGAGTGAAACTTCATCTGAAGCATGAGCAAATCTTTGAGTGCCAATTCTGGAATTACAACTACAAAATCTGAAACTAGTTTCTCATTAATTGAATGTATCTGTGAACCAGAATTTTATTTCAAGTATTGATTTTGCCAATTCTGGAATTACAACTACAAAATCTGAAACTAGTTTCTCATTAATTGAATGTATCTGTGAACCAGAATTTTATTTCAAGTATTGATTTTGCTTTGTTGTCTTTCTATTGTTCATCACATTTGTGAATGAGTAAGCTAATTTAAGGTAGTTAAATATATTACCTTCACTTAAAATGTTGTAACGTCATTTGATTGAAAAAGAGTTTACCTGACACTCAACCAGGGCTGCTAGCTCTTACAAAGGTTGGATTTCAATGCTTTTAACTTTTCCTTTATTCAGTGCTCTTTATCTGATACTAAGATGCAATTAATGTGTTAATACAAGGAGGTCAGCTTTTAATTTGTTGCAACAATACAACAAATATTTGTGTATATCAGGTATCAATACTCCATTGGCATTTAATTATTAAGTGCTGATGGTGTTTTGATACCCGATTTGTTCAGAATAATTGGGTTCTCGCAGAATGCTCAAGGACAAAGCTATTATGGTACATTTACATATTTCACATTTGAATATCATTGGGCACATTGTATTTATGATCATTACACTTAAACTGAGCTAAAAGATAGAACTAAGACATGAATTTCACTTGATAAGAAAAAAAACTTAATTGGTATTTATTTAGAAAATTGCTGCCTCACATAGTGACATTTTCAATTATCAAAATTTCACTGCATATACTTAGTTATGGTACACGAAGAACATTGTCTCGAAAGAAATTTTATCAAAAAGAAGTCTTCTGAATTCTGAAATCAGTATAGGTAAAAAGCAAAAGACACAAAATTCAGCATAAATATTTTTTATTCTTTCTACAATTCATACAAATGACTTGAATACTGTATATTTGAAATCTTGAAACTTTATTTTGATTTTTGTTCTAATTAATGCAACATTTCATGGAATGTTAGGCATTTTGTTCTGTATAAATAATTTTCACATTTTCATGTGTCTAATAATTGCATAATGTCTTGTTCATGAATCTAAAATGTATATTTCAAGGCTGAACACACAAGAGATGAGAATGCATGAGCACACTGATAAAATTAAAGATAAATTAATCGTTATACACAAAACCTGGCACTGTAATTCCAGAGTACTCTCCCTTTGATACATAAGTAATAGTACAAAATAAAACTAAATGCCACAATGATCATGAGATATGAATAATTTCTGAAAATAATTCACCCCACCCCTGATGTCACTGACGATATATAAAAATTATGTGAGAAACAGGTACTTTAATAATGCACCTTGGGACTTAACATCCCTGGTCTATAAATGCACATGCACACTCCTCAAATTCACATTGAATATATATAGGTGAATTTTTCCCCCATCGGTCTTGCACCACTTTTGTGTATATGCAAATATAGGCAGTATGTAATTAGTTAATATACAACAACCTGTTATCTAATATTCTTCTGTGAAAAATCATTAAGACTTTAGTCTGAAATCATATACAGATTATTTACAAATGAATATTGACAATTCAACTGAAAATTTTATCAATATAACAAATTTTTTTTTTTAAAAATGCCTTTGTAAGGATATGTTACAATTTGCCTAAAAATATATTACAAAATTACAAAAAAATAATCAATTATATCACAATGGGAAAAAAGTACTGTATGTACTAGTGTATAGGTTGTGTCCAACCTCAAACAACACAAGACTGATCTGCCTTTGCATACTGCACCTACAAATCAGGGACAATGTTGTTTGTTGTATTGACTAGTCATAACAATCCAGGTCAATATTGTTTGTTGTATTGACTAGTCCTAACAAACTGCCAAGATATAGATTTTCTGGCACACTATGCAATGGTAGACAGGGTCTGGCACACTATGCAATGGTAGATGGGGTCTAAGCAGTTTGCAGTTGGCTCCGGCTTACATCTGAGTATAGATTTTATGTACACTTAACACTATGTCATGGAAGGTAATACTGCAGTAGACAAAGAAACTTGCAGACTATAATGCTAATTAATTTCATAGCATTTCAAACAAAAAAGCTATCACTCACTCATATCAAAACTGAGCTGAATATGCATGTGAAATACTGTGGTCTCTCAGATGCTATTGATAACATCTGTTTATCATGACCTCGTACAAATGCAGATAAGCTAATTAATCCTACTGACTTGGCTTCTGATTTTCATATTCTTATTTGTTGAGAACAAAGTATATTTTCATACTATGAATTTTTTCGTTTTAGATTTCAAAATCGAGTATAAAATGATCATAAGCCAAAACAAACAGTTTATGAAGCACATATTTTAGAACAGGTGAGTTGTTCCAAGGTGTACCATTGCAAAATAATCTTTAAACAGAAAAAATTTCACAAAAGAACAAAATTTTTATTTGAACTTGTTTTGACATGTACTGTAAGAGTGGGGCCCTCAAGATGACATGTATTGTCTTATTGGGGCTCTCTCAAGTTGATGTTTGATATTTGAGCCCTCAAGTTGATTTGTATTGTCATAGTGGGGCCTTGCATTGTGGCCCAGTGTTCTATACATTCTCTCACATGCAGTCAAGCTCTAGTGTCAAGCCAGATTATATGTAACTATAAAAGGTATATTTGCATCTATTTTATCTCATTGTGGGTCACTAATCTGGCACAATTTTGCAATATTAGAAACAGAAAAGATGAAAGCATGTTAAGTTTTTCAAAGGATTTGTTGCTAGTAACTGAATTTCAAATTATTATATATATTATTTTATATATATCCTTTATTTTTATTTATAAATAAAATTTAAAAAAATTATAACATCACTGTTAAGAAAGACTATACATAGTAAATTTATTTCATACGTCTATCATAGATGAGAAATTATATTTTAGGAACAATATATGACTATAATGTTAAATAGTAACTGGAACTATTATGGTGAAAACTTGGACATTTTTAAATGTTGGAATTATTCTCATCAAAAACTTATTTTGCATGAGAGTATAGATGGTCTATATTATTCATTTAAGAAAGGCAATAATCTCTCTTAAAGACATTAATTTCTGCTGACATAGTGAAAGTACTGCAATGCCAAAGAAATAAATATGAGCTAAAAGAATAGGAGATAATAATTATTCATAATAAAATGCTACCTGCATGTGTTGTCCCATTTTGACAAAAATATATTTTGACAAAAGGTTTGGATTGTCAACTAGGAAAATGAATTTCATACAGATATACTTTCTTGAACTTCTACAAGATGACCTTTACAAAAAAAATCTTTGATCATGTTGTAAAAGTCATAAAAACACAACTGCCCTTACAAGGTGGTTTTAGTATAATTTACAGAAGAATATTTATACATCTTACTTTGAAACTGGCTTATTACCATGGGTAAATACAAGACAAGATTATGAACATTTGGCGAAGGTGATAAACTACATTGACAAACCCCTGATTCAAGTTTCTGCCAAACATTCTATCAATCAGAGTGATTATTTTCACACCAAACGAAAGTGATTGCTTACAGGCCCCTGGAGTCAATAAATCGCTTTCCAGCCCTTTTAAGTCGACAAATTGCTTGCAAGCCCTTGAAATCAATAAGGACCCATTACCAAGTTTCTACTCACTAAATCATCTTTGCCTCAAACTATTACTCTGCTTCTGCATCTGTGGCAATAAAAAAATGACATGTAAATTGTTGATGTTTGTCACTACACTTGAAGAAACTGAACATTTTTGGAACTCATGCATACAAAAGTTTATACACTCACAAACAGATTTCAAACGCAAACAACTCACACCTACAAGAATGTCTATGTTGTTTGTTCTAATGATTATTCCTAATAAACTGCACATACACATGGATGGCACATTATGTGATGGCAATTTGGGTCTATACAGTTTGCAATGGGACCAAACTTATAGGCAAATATATATATATATATATATGGTATAGATTGCATATGACCAAGACATTACACATTGCATCATATTTCACCCATAATAGCAGACTTTATGCCACTTCAATAAGCAAGACATGGGTTAAATATGGCACACCAATTACTATCAGTTATATAAATACAATATATTAGTCCGTGTCTTGGTCAAATACCACGTATCTGACACTTCAATTGAACTGCAAATTGTTAGTCACTGTACAAGTATTCTACATTGAGCCAGAAAGAAAAAGTTATCTTCCACATCTAAACAATGTTAAGTACATTAACATTAATTTTCCCAAAATTTCACAAGGGAATTTATTTCGCCTCATTAAAATAGGCAATACTATAAATGTCATTCAAATAAAGTCTGAAATATCAAAACTTCACTAAAGATCAAAGATACAAAAAGAGACAAGTTTGCTATGAAAAGACTGAAAAAAAACTATAAAACTGTACATACATACAAAAAAATTAATATTTAACAAATTTCAATTTTTACTTAGAGGTACAAAAAAGGGATTAAAAATAGAGCAAAAATCTATGCTGCATATAACCTTTTACATTTAATTTGTTCATTAAATATCTAATAGTTATTCTGTACACTACTGCCATTCTGATGGCAAATTTAACTTATGAAATTCCTGAGACAATCACATTATTCGCTGTCTTTCCCTCCATGCCATCCACATTATCCAAGACAATCAAATATTCTTCATCATCTGTCTTTTCCACCACACCATCATCGTTATCAGAGATATCACACATATTCTTCGCTGTCCATTTTTCCTTCCACGCAATCCAGATTATTTGCATCTGGAAGCAGTGCAATATCTGTGAACACGCCTACTAATTTCTCAAATCTGGGTCCCCAATTCAATAAATCGTCCCAATTAAATGTGCCATTAATTGGCTTAGTTCTCCCAAGTCCTTCATCCGAGGACCCTACATTACTAGAGAACGAATTTCCACCAGAATCTAATCCATCTGATTTTTTGAACACTCGATTATGGTGGGCACCATCATCGTTTTCATTCTCTACTTCTGGGAGGTTAGAAAATATCATACTGGTTGGATCAAATTCATTCTTTCCCTTTTCATTTTCATACTCAAACTCTGAGCAAGTGAAAGAATCATTTGCACTGTCTTCTGAACTGGTATCAGGAGGATCTAATAATGTGTTGGTCTCATGATACCGATCTCCAGCTTTACGATAATTTTTACTATTATTATTCTCACTTGATGATGACACAGCCTCTTGAAGACTAGCTGGGCTTTCTCTAGGTCTCGAGTTCAGTCTATCAACCTCCTCCATTGTAAGGCCTTTTAGTAATTGATTGTCATAATGATGAGCTTTTTTATTGTGCAGTAAGTTACCTTGTTTTGTGTTGGATATGTTGCCATTTGGCAACATCTGTCGTTTAGGTTTCACAGGAACTGTAGAACTACTACTTCGGCTATTATGACTGGCAAGACTATGATCAGAATTGGTGTGGCTGCCTTTTAACTCTGTAACAGGCATACCATTGACGTTATAATGAGTCAACGGACTAGATAGAGGGCTGGGATTATGTCTTGACAATTGATTTAAGGGGCTGTTTCGAACCCCTGGACTATTATTCCGTGCAATGTCATGCATGTATGGAACACTTGTCACTAATGCTGGACTATCACGATTTTTGTGAGATGAACTGGAATCATGATGTTTATGAGAATGAGACTGTTTATGTCTGTGTCGTGGTTCCTTCCCATCACGGAAATGTCTATAATGATCAAATACATCAATATCTGATGGTGCAATACTACTGGCATTTTCTAAATCATAATGCTCAGGAGCATCGTCATTAAGATTACGCAAATTTGTCAAATCACTAGCATTATCAATTATTACAGTACCATCATCCATTTGAAGGGGCAATCTGCCAGATGTGTCTGAACCAATCAAATCAGGTCTGACCAAATGTCCGCTATTTCCAAAACGAATGGTTGTATTTAATTCATTGGCAATATGGCTTTGGATTATATCCCCTTCACTCAACTGTTCTCCAAATCCTGAATCCTGATGATTATGTCCACTATTATTAACACTTTTAACATGACCATTCTCAAATCCAGGTCTTTTCTTTGCAAGACAAAACATGCGACGCTGACGGCAAATGATAAAGGCAACAATTATAACAATGATTATAACTCCAAAGAAAGCAATAACAATGATAACTCCTATGCTCAGAGATGCATCTGTACTGGAACTATAAGGATGGCACAAAACAGTCTCTCCATTTGGTGTACATTTTGCATTTTCATTACACGTCTCTCCAGAAGTGCAAAGAGCAGAGCAAGTCTTCTGTACTCCACCCACAACTGTCACTGTGTAGTGTTCTGCTGTACCACTGAGTGGAACATCATTACCATCTAACTGGAATACTGATATGCAGCCATCAAAGTCTGAAACAATAGGTGTTAACACATTTAATACAAACTCAAAAGTCAATTTTCCATTAAACATAATAATAACATGCATGTTTGTTGACCTTATTACATCACTGGAGTACTATTTTATTGTGTCAGTTAAGTGTACTTGTAAAGCCTAAAGTTGATAGTTTTGCTGGAAACAAAATTCATAAAATAATGCTGATAGCACGAATAGTATTCGAAATGGCTCATGAAAAACCAATAGAATGTTACAAGACTTATTTACATCTATTTTGTATATACATTTATATGCATTCCATACATATTTGCTTATATATCAAGCCCACCTGCAAACAACACATGCTCTGATCTGCCTGCCACTGAATTATGCACTGGCAAATCAGTGTCTATGTTGTTTGTTTTCATGATTTCCCAACAAACTGCATAGATCCATATCCGTCTATGCAATATGTTATGGCAGATCTGGGTCTGTGCAGTCTGCAGTTGGTCTTGATTTATTAGTAAGTATATACGGTATTTGTTGGCCTAAATGATGTCCTCCAGGGGGCCAAAGTTCAACTATTATTTTAGTCCCTTGTGCTTGCTGTAAAGTCTAAAATCTGTTTTAATGAAGGACTAATTATCAAACTTATAAGAAAGAACTGATCACCTAAAAACAAGTGATCTGTGGAATTCAGTCCATGAAACAGTCTCACAAACAAGTAGGCCAGGAAACATGGTCTAAAGACTGAGTGATACAAATCACAGTCTCTCAAGTGATCCGCAAAAATGCAAAGATAAGGAAAGTCTCTCAAACATGTGATCTATCACTGGACCCTAACAACATCAGCACATGACCATAACATCACAAACATAAGACCATAACAACTTGAACACAGAACCTTAACATAAATATAAGACCACAACAACCTGAACACAAGGCCATAATAACTTGAACACAAACCATAACAACTTTAACACAGACCATAACTGAAAATAAGACCATAACAGCTTAAACACGAGACCATAATAACTTCAACATAAGACAAGAGCCACTCTAATACATGACCATAACTTTATCACAAGATAATAATGATTTGAACACATGACCATAACAACTTTAACATAAGATAATAACTTTCATCCAAGACAATAACGATTCTAACACATGACCATAACAACTTGAAAACAAGGTGGTAATTGTCTGAACATAATAACTTGAACCACAATAACTTTCACACAAGACAATAACAACTTGATTACAAGACCAGAATAACTTAACACTGGACCATAATGTAAATAATATTTGAAATGCAGCACCCACATTTCCCCCATTTACAAAATGAAAAGACAAATTCAAAGAGTTTGTATGTTTTTGAACCCAAGAAAAATGCTACAAGGCAAAATACTTTATATACATTGCATGATACAATTAAAACAGCAGCTCACCCCCACCACCAACTCCAGAAAGAAAGAAAACAAAATGCTAGAACTCACATTGCTCACAGGTAGCACGGTTTCTACCTTACCTTGATATTCTTGAACTGTGCATATCAGTTCTCAAGAACTTTGAGATATATTTTTTTTTTAAATATTGGTATCTTTTGAAATGCAAATAAGATCCAAATGTCAAGACCATTTAACAATGAAATTCAATTTTTATTTTTATATAATTTAAAAACGAGACAGAATGATCATTTTGATTAAAATTGTCACCAAAATATTGCCATTTATTGTTTCTATAATGACTGTGATTCCCTGCTAGAGACCACAAGATGAGGTCAAGACCATTTAACAACTCCAATTTATTTTTTTCAAAAGCGCAAACAAATCATGATGACAAGACGGCCAGACATCAAGCCCATAGTCAAAGGACGGTAGTAAACTGACTTCACCATACCCCAAGGACAAAGGGGTGTGTATGCTTTGTAACGGGCCATATCAAGTATGAAGAAAATCATTAAGGGGATTGACATAATCAAATGAATCCTTTAACAAAACCCTCTATACATATTTTCTATGATAGTGACATTGAGCTCAAAGGTAAAAATGGTGAGTAACATGCCATAGAATGAATTGTAAAAGCATTATAATGTATGACAGGAATCGATCAAGAGGTTTAGGCAATAGATGCAAGTGAAATGCTTCATTTAAAACGTAACCAACAAGGTCTGAAAACTGACGTTTCATGTCCCAAATTGCTTTTCAGTCTTTTCATCCATTGCCTGGTCAAGGTCACCAAATCAAGGCAAATGAAATTTATACTTATTTTCTTAAATATGAACCACTAGTTTAAAAAATGTAAATTAGCATTGTAATTTTTTCTTCTAGAAAACTACCTTTAAACGTTTCTTCATCCACAGTGATTGACTGTTGAAGACCACCAAGCGACAACTCTACAACATCAGGGGAGGTAAATTGGAATGTACTCTTGGTTAATGTTTTGGGCTGTCTGTCATCAAGTTTCATCTGTATACTGTCAGCTGTAGAGAGACAAGAATTAATTTCGTTAGAAAGCTTCCCCTGGGTTGTGCTTCTTACTTGGATTTCCCCAGGTCTTCCTCCAATAGTAATACTGGCTGTCATTTACAGCCATCATGTGCTGAAAAATGGTGCTAAATCCAAAACAACAAAACAAGATAACTGAGTTAAGTTTCTTCAAACAATGGCTTCCTTTTTTTGTAATGGCAATGCATTTTTTACTGACAAATCTTGTGAAATTTTTAATTTCCGTACTTAAATTTATTACTCACAAGCTTGGCAGCTTAAGAATTGCTTTCTTTGGTATTAAAAAAATTCTGAAATTCCAACAAAATCATTTAAGCATGATAATCTTTGGATGAATTTATATAAATGGGCTTTGAACCAATTTATTTCAATAAGTATTTTAAAAAAAAACATTTCTAACAAATTTTCTTGAAAATCCAAAGACTAAACATCCACAAAATAGGTTTATTAATTCTTGTAATTCTATAAAGGAATGTCTCCTGATAAAGATTTTTCAAAAAAAGCAACAAAAAAAATACAAGCAGTGAAATAAAACTGAAATTATACCTGTAATAATCACTGTTATATTATGCCAAACTCCATCAGAAACATCTTCCATTGTTAGGGACTTGAAGTTTCCATACTGGCTCACTGTAAAGTTCATTGTTTCCCCTTGCATCTATTGAAAACAAAGAAATCAATATTTCTCTGTGTAATATACTGGAACATTCATGATGTACTTACTAATCAAAGTAATATTAGGTTCAGAATTTTTCTTGAAAGAATTCTCTCCCTTTGTCCATCATATACATCTTGTACTTCCTACATGTCAACACATTCTACTTTTTAACATAAATATTTATTGGTGTTTTGATATAATTCCTATAAAAACTATGCATGCACAAAATTAATGCACTACAAAATTAAAAATAATGTCAATTGTGCAAAAGATTCCCCACATTTTCACCATTCCAAGTCAAGCAACACAACATGCAAGGACATGTCAATATAAAATCTAAAATAAGGGTATTTGCATACATGACTATTTCTGATTTATAACAAAAACCAAAGTGATATGTTACTAACAAAAGTTAATAATTTAATACACAGTAATACACATTTAATGTTAGTCTGGCAGTCAAGAAAGCAAATGTGCAAGACTTAATTTTTGATGAGTTTTATCAAGTCCATCAGTTATTAAATTAAATTATTAAATCACGCCATCCTATGTTTTATTAACATGTCAAGTGATGACAGACAACATTATCTGCACACAATACTTCAGTTTCATTAAAACATTTTAAAGAATTCGGCTTTTTCATTTGTTTATTCCTTTGAGTTCATTCAAAGAAGTTTCTTTTTCTTTCTGGCATTTTGTTTCTCACCAAAAAGAAATTTCTTCATTTAAAACAAATAACACCATGTCATATCAACCTCTGACCATTACATAAGGGCAAATGTGTTTAAATGAATTTTGCACATTTTTTGTTTTAAAACTGTTGGTGACTTGGATTTTCATTTTTGATGACTACTTTATGCCACATTAATAGTCAGTACACTGGCCCTCTATACTAAAGCCACCTGTCTGTATATTCTGTCATGCACCTTGCTTGTCCTTTATATAAAGGTTTCATGAATAACAGATTGCATGCAACTGTGACTTCTACTTTCAACATTTTTATTTGAGAAGAAGACCTTGCATTTATCAAATTTTGTAAACTGAGCACAATATAAATTCTGTAAAAGTAAGAAGTACATGTACACAAGAGTAACAGGCAAAGTAAGTTTAAATCTGAGATGTATTTTCTGCATCTGCTACAAAGTTTGTATTCTTCCTACATCTTTTAAAGATATGGTACAAATAAAAACTTTGTATGTAGCAATACTTGCTACTTGCAAAAACAATGTTTTCATTTCTGATTGTCAATTACAAAGTCTGATATATCTGATTTCTGTCATTTACAAAGTCTGAAATGTTATTAGTACACAGTGGCCCCTATATGATCCTTCTCATGATGAAAGGTCATTGTATCCTGTACCAACATAATGCATTTTACTGCACCACCCTCCATCCCCACCCCTGTATCATCACAGTACAGTGAGTAGCCCCTCTTAAACATCATTCCCGGTACCAAGGTAATGCTCTTTTACTATCCAACACCTACCATTGTACAGTATCATCATAAT
>QKMX01354554.1:27806-40333 GCA_003401595.1 Venustaconcha ellipsiformis
ACTCACTGCACAGCCATTTGAAATGCATGGCACTCACTGCACAGCCATTTGAAATGTCTTGATCAATGATATGACCACTAGAGCTAACAATCAAAACTGTTCTTGTGTACTACTTTGGCATGTTGGATAACAGCAAAACAAAAATCCCATATGGATAATTGACAAATTCTTGATAATTTAGAGACAATATTAATAGTTTCTAAATAATGGTAATGATAACGGGAACCATTCTGAGTAAATTCATATACAAGTAATCTTTAAAATATGGATAAGATTGTGGTCACCAGTAGCCAACTATTTCGAGAGTTGATGAGTAACAATTAAGCAGCAAAAAAGAAAATTGGTCATTATCTTTTATTTTTAGATCGTAAACAGGTGTGGCAAACTCGGTGATACTTTCCATTTATGATGGTGAGTTTCAAAAACATAAGGTGTACATTAATTCAAATTTTAGTGTTATCTCCATCTGAGGTTTTTAGGGTATAAGTGCATCTCATTTTCCTGCATACAGTGATTCTACTGACAACATTGTACAATATGTAGCTTAGTAAGTGAAATAACTCTTGTGAAGAAAATTCTTATGAAAAGTAAAACAATTTAATAAAATGGCAAGAAATTTATTTAGGGTTTGTTAAGATTATAGTATTAAAAAGCAACTCTTTGTAAGATGCAGATATCTATTAAAAGATTAGCTTAAAAAAATCCTAAAATATTTGTGTGCATGTGTATGTGTGTGAGATTCACCCTTTTATAATGCCAATTCTGGTGAAGAAATTTTAAAAAACCCAGATTTTCCACCAGGTTCCTAAGGAAACACCACTATTTTGATAGAGCATGTAAATACTAATATTCCTAACTTTTTCGACTGAAATGGTCTGTGCCATTCAAGAAAAAATGATTGATACGGAAGACACATAATTCCCATGGGTACCACCCTGACAACATGTTAAAGCATTTCCTACGAATGAGTCTGACTAACAAACAAGGCACCTTAATCAGGCTGATCAAAACTGGCTGTACGGTTCTGGAGAAGTCAAAAATGGCTTTTCATCTGGTTACTAAGGGAAATTAACCACCATTAGGGACTCACACTGAACACATTTCTAGAGAAGTCATATTTTTCCATCTGCTTACAAAGTGAAATAGATCACTGCTAGAGACTCACACTGGTTACTATGGTAAATACATAAGTACAAGGAGAGTCTCACTAAACACAATTACAAGATGATACATGTGCAATATTTTCTTAAGTTAAGTGACTTGACTGGATATAGCATGATACAGTATATAGCATGATGGCACTTTGTGGACCCCATCCATTTTCGTTACAGTGGTGTTTCACCTAATATCTTTACAGAAAGCTTCTAATAAATCTCCCTCATCTGCTTCAACATTACATAGTAATAAATTTCATAAAATAAAATGTCAAATATGGACAAGTCTTTAACAAGCAAACTTTCAATTCAGTTAATATAGACCACTACCTTTTAAAAAACTGCTTTTCTCTACAATTTACACTTGCCAATCCAATTTTTTTTTTAAATTTAGCAATATAGTTAAGTTTGGAAACTGAGTTACCTCCCTTTAATTACACTCTTTCATTTTCATATTGCCAGATTCTTAACTGACACTAAGAGATCTATGCCAAGCAAGAGTCTGGTGTTGGTCTATGAAAAAAAAATCTTAATACATCAAAAGGAGATTGTCAAAATATGGCCATTCACTGACTGGTTGCCAGACTTTGCCAAAATATGGCAAGACACTGACTGGTTTTCAGACTTAGTCAAACTATGGCAGGTCACTGGCTGGTTGCCTGACTTATGCAGAATATGGCAAGTCACTGATTTGTTGGCAGACTACTTTCTTTATAACATTCATCTTTATAACATTCATCAAGGCCAAGTTCACATCAATCAAATGTACAGTTACTGTAGTGATCATGCACTTGCAAGTCTGATATCAGCAAGGCAGCTTGCACATGCCTACTGTCAGATTGAGACCCAACACATATTTCATTCACATTCAGATAGCATGGATTCAGTATAAACAATAACCATTATTTATTGCTCAATTTTAATTTGGTATACAGAACTTGAAAAGGTAAAATAGAGTTTTGTTTTGGCACCAAAATGTTGTAAACCATTCAGTTTTGATACAAACAGACAAGTAACACCTATATACAACAATCATGTACAAACCTCTACCAGACTGTCTCTATATGTAAATCTCTTGGGAGTCTTGGAAGAGTCTCAATGAAGAGATTACCGTCAATTACTTACTTGAAGTATATTGGTAGAATGTCAATTTCAAATTATATTAATGCTCTTATGATATACATACAGTCTGTGATCAAGATTACAGAAAGGTTCTTATTTTAATGTTTGTGTGAAGAAAACCAAAGAAAATAAAGACAGAATGAATAAACTATGGCGAGCTGGAAAATATCATAAAATGTGTTGCAAGTATTGTGCATTGGCAAATCTATCAAAGAAATCCAATTCATAATAAATATTTACAAATTTGCAACAGAATCAAGTAAAAACTGTAATATATGTGGTGCCAACTTACCTTGAGATAATCTCAAAAAGGAAAGAAAGAAAGACTAAATATGTGTCTGTATCACACAGATGCCCCTTCCAAAATAATGCACTTAATGGCAATGTTCTAAGTCAAATATACCATAAAATTTTACCCTAATTCATTAAAAATCCAACTTGACCTAAGTGTTATTAATATAAAACCTCACTGCAATCCATTAAGTCCTTCAAAAACTCTTTAATGGGATTTGAAGAGTAGTTTCAAGTCAAACAAGTGGTCATAACTCTGTAAAAATTTTGCCAGAAGGAGAAAACTTTACTTGACCTAGATCTCATGTAATGTCCTAGAAAATTTGATTTCAATCAATGGCACCCTTAAAATTCCTGTCGTGGAAGCATAACTGAAATGCCATGCCTTTGAGTTAAACAGAGGACATAACTTCAAAAGTTACCAAGCAGGAACAAGATTTGCAATGGAAATTATGGGACACAACATGAGGTGATGCTATAGTGAAGGCATAAAATGAAATAATTAATAGTATAGCATATGCCAATCCAGCATTTATTAGTCCTCTGTGTAGGACCCTGTCAAACATGATTGACTTTGAAAATTACTGACTAATGGACTTAATGTGTGATCTTCAACTAAACCAACTGTGCACAAACCATTATTTTCTTATTAGACTTACCACGAACTTGACCACTGAACTTTAGATTACAAATCTATAAGCTGGTTTCTATCTTAAGCCATCCAAAAATTTGGACAAGAAACATGCAATAATATAATAAAAGTTATTGTTCAAATCCCATTTTTCTCTCAGTCACAATTATCTCTTGACCACCAAAAATGACTTCCTTGCCTTAAACACAAACCCTCAGATGAAAACTCAAACGAACCATTAAAAACAAGCCCTCAGATCAAAACTCAAACGAACCAAATAAAGCTGGTCAAAGAACTTTTAACACAAGAGATGAGGATGTGTTTTTACTGCTGCATAAGGCAGGGTTAGATGTGCGTGGCTAGATTATGACAGTAGATAATCCACCTGTAGCCATTGCGGTTGGTGTAGAAATTGCACTTGTCAATAAAGGTTGGAGTTTATTTAAAAGCGCCGGTACCAACTGGCCAATCAAACCATAGAAGTTATATAAATGCACTTGCCTATAGCAAGTACAGTACTAACTCTTGTCTCATTCAGCGATGATTATTCCAGATCAGTGGCCACAAACATGATGTGGTTTAAAGATATCAGATTTGGGACAGCTGTTTTAGGAGAGCATAAAACTGGAGGTGCAACTGAAGCTGCTGCTGGAAATGGACTGTGGCTGCACAAATACTGTTGCAGCACTAACCGCATATGTAGTGGTGGTACTATAGTAGCAGCTGCAATTAGAAACGCATTTGAAAATGCATGCCAATTAAATTATAATGAAGGATTTGCCAAACAAAAAGCTTTTGCTGCAGAATCTCGCCAAATATTAATAATGCTTCCATGAAGTACAATCTTTGGATTTTGCTGCGAACATAACAAAGTTTTTCGTGGAATAAAACATACACTTATTTCAGATCCAGCTGATCAAAATGATTGTATAATACATGCCTGTATTTTGCCTATTTTTTTCTTTCTTGCTCAAAGTGTTAAATTCACAAACTTTGATGTAGGTACACGATCACAAACTGAAATATTTGCACACAAGTCATTTAACCTTTTCAACATGTGACCTTGACCTTTGACCTTTAACTGCTTAGACTACAAAATCAATAAAAGCTACTTTCTTACTTCAAGTTCAAGCCATCAAAATAATACAGTTCAAGTCTATAATATGAAACTAATGTAAATGTGTATGGTAACCAATTAATTTTTCCATTTGCTTATAGTGACCATGACTTATATTCTTTTGACCACAAAGTTGTATGGACTTCTTCATAACAAAATGTCAAGCCATCCACACACAAAGATTTTCAAAAAACAAATGGTATGAACTAAAATTATTGTGCATAAATGAAATATGCAACAGATGGTCAGACGTAGAAATAGATGAATGGATGTAATAATTATAATAATAATAAACATTCTAACTTTTGTTAAGTGGTTAATAGCAAAACAAAACCAAAAAATCAACAGGATAAGGATAATAAGACTTATTATAAGCCATTCCTGGCTGGTCACATGATCAAAGAAATTAACAACAGATCAGGGGAAAAAATAAGAAGCAAACCTTTTCCACTTTGCTTTACCAACTACCAAGCAGACATTTGTATCCAGTAGAATATGGCAAAATAAAAGAATTGCATTATACTACAAGATGATTGACATTGACAGGATTCTGGCATTTGCATCTCTGATTACTTCAAGCTTGTATTGTAATAAAAATTAAACCCATTATTTCAAATATGCTTACTTTCTAATTGTAACATATGATATAGATAAAAGTAGAAAGTATATTCTGTAAAATCAAAGAACTAACTGTCCATTTAGTTGCAATATTTCTGTAAACTCAAGGACTTAACTGTCTATATAGTCCTAATTTTTATGTAAACTTAATGACTTAATTGTCCATATGTATGAAAATTTTCTATAAACTCCAAGATTTTACTGTATGTATGGATGTAGCTCTTCCCAGCAATATATATATATATATATATATATATATATATATAGTAGTTGGGTTTTTTGAGGTAACAATGAACAGTTCAATTGCTAAGAACAGGGGAGGTAATTCCTTACTCCAATACTAGGTTAGGATTATATTATAACATATACTTCTTTGAAAGTTAAAAAATATAAAAAAACAATTTTATGTCCAAGCAGGTTTAGGATTTTCAGTTACTCTATAAAACCTAAGTACTGGTAAGAGATATTTAGCCACAACACCGACTACACACATTTTACAACCATAACATCCATAAAGTACCTTTATGATTTTCCAGCAAAATCATCTTGGATTGTAGTGCATTGATCTGATAAAAACAAGAATATTATGAACAACATATTATACCCCATGTTTCAAAGCACTCCATATTGATAATTGACATCTATATGACAAAACTATTTTTATTCTTTAGGTCACAATGACTCTGACCTTTGACCCTTTGATCCCAAAATCAATAGGCTACTTTCTTACCCTAAGTGAAAGCCAACCACAAAATCTGTTAAGGCTTGTGGTGTAAATCTATTGTTTTTATGCAAAGTATGTGTCATACAAGTTATTTAGGCATTCAGTACCAACACATTTAAGTTATTGGCACCATCTTTTAGAATTTAATTCCACATTCCATTACCTGATGAGTATACACTCTATTCCTCATACATCTATAATTCTTTTGTAGGTCATTATTTACATGCCTTGAGAAATAAATAGGGAAAAAGTCAATGTTAAACGATGCAGACATTTTTGAATGAGGTTAACCTAATGGTGTGATACAGTGACAATCTGATTAAAGGTCAAATGATGTAATGTTACAGTGAAACTGTGTGTTGAGAAAAATATGTACCATGTTGTTTGTTATGATATATCCAATGCATCTTTCCTTGAAAAAGTTTAGTACACAGCCACCACTGTAAAAGTCCACAGTAATCAATAACTTTTCCTGGGAAATTCCCAGTGACCTTGACCTTTTGCTCTGTGTCCCCATGTGCATGGAATAGTTTTCTTCCAAATCATTATATATTTTAAACCTGATGCAATGTCTTGCATATTAGATCAAACCATCTAAATATAAATCCCTATAAAAAATTGTTGGTCTACTTTAGATGGTTTCTGGTGTATCAGGCTCACAAACTTAATGTAAAAAAGGTCCAAAATAATAAAAAATGCATACAGTATTTAAAACAATTGTGTAATGGCCTGAAGATCTTACCATATCAAATACATATTGATACAAAAGTGATTACAACCTCACTTACCTAACAATAATTTTGGTAGAAATTGATCTAACACTGTTTGTGTCAGAAATGCCTAGTCTAAAAGTTTTAAAAAATGTGCTAAAAACATGGCAAATTGCTGTCATGGCCTGAAAATCTAATCCAGTTATCTACATAAGCATATGCCAGTCAAATTTTATTTGTTGACTGGTTTTTTGCAATCTTGCCAGAAAGACTAATGGACAGAGCAAATCCAGACATATATGAACAGACAGAGTCTGATAGACTGAGAGACAGGGCAAATCCAGACACATGTGAATGAAGAGTCTGATAGACTGACAGACAGGGCAAATCCAGACACATATGAACAAACAGTCTGATGGACTGACAGACAAAGCGAATCCAGACACGTGAATGGAGAGTTTGATGGACTGACACTGACAGACAAAGCAAATCCAGACACATATGAACAGAGAGTCAGATGGACTAACAGACAAGGCAAATCCAGACACATATGAACAGAGTCAGATGGACTGACAGACAGGGCAAATCCAGACACATATGAACAGACAGTCTGATGGACTGACAGACAAAGCAAATCCAGACACATGAATGGAGAGTCTGATGGACTGACACTGACAGACAAAGCAAATCCAGACACATATGAACAGAGAGTCAGATGGACTAACAGACAAGGCAAATCCAGACACATATGAACAGAGTCATATGGACTGACAGAAAGAGCAAATCAAGACACATGAAAAGACAGAATCAGACAAACTAACAGACATAGCATATTAAGACACATATGAACAGACAGATGGACAGAGAGAGAGAGAGAGCAAATTAAAACATATGCAGTAGGGGTATTATAAACACTTTAAACTGCATGAAAGAAAGACTGATTTATTTAATAATGTTTTGCTAACATAAAATTTCACGAAAAATTGTGTCATATATATTTATTTAGTATATCAAAATATAAACTTGCATGGGGTTGGGAGGGAAACTGCACTTTTATCATGCTCAAATGGTAAAACTAGTCTGCACAAATAACTTGATCCTGAAGCATTTCTAATTTAAACCAAATGTTGGGATGGAGATGTCTGAAATCAAGCCCATTCTATTCTATCAATAAAATGAAATACAAACAGTTGCATGAGATTTATACCTTTAGAAATTATTTGGTTCTTGTTTTCTAAAGTGTGGAAGATATTGTACTCCCTTACAGAAGTGTTTGAAGTGAGTTCAGAATGAACAAGAATAAAGCAAATGCTGGAGACATAACAGTTATATATTTTAGGTGGCTGGAAGACTATAATTAGAACACTATAATTAGAGCTTCCACTGCACATTTTCTGACACAAGAGTCCCTTGAAGTCAGATTGATTGCTCAAATGATTACAAAGAATTTTCAGGAATCAAATTTTAAGACCATTTTCAATTTTTATCTGTTGAAAACATTTCTGACATTCTGAAGTGTAAATAAGATTTCCAAGATAACCTCCATGTTGACCATACTGTATATAATATCAGCATAATTTTAATTTATGACCAACCAGATATCATAGCAAGTCTTTGTGTGGTACTTTCATGCATTGAAGAGTAGCAAGATGGATGCCATGCTGATCATATGTAAGATTAGCATAACTTTTATCTAGAAGTGACAGACACTACATACATTTTTCTGGTGAAAACCCCATTCAGGATGAGGAGCAAAACACGAGCAAAAATGCAATATTTTCAAGATGGCTCCCATGGAAGCCATATTGGCACCATTTTCATTTTTAGGACCAACACAACATACAAAAACTTTTATTGAAAACCCCATGCTGATATGACCACCTGTCCAGAAGAAGTGACGATAACATTTTCTGCATGGTTGTTGCGATGACCATAGTGGATGAAGGTAACACAACTGTCATTTAGCATGTGACACAATTGTCATTTAGCATGTGACACAATTGGCATTTAGCATGAGACACAATTGGCATTTAGCATGTGACACAATTGTCATTCACATGAGACACAATTGTCATTTAGCATGTGACACAATTGTCATTTAACATCGACCAGTCTTTTGGGTAAATGTTTTGTATAGTTTCATGTCAATGAATGAAAACAGCAAACTTGTGCTGACTGATGGATAAAGAATGGACAAATGCATGATGGACAAAAGGTCGTAATGTAAGTTTTTCTAGTTTTGACCAACAGAGCTAAATTATTGTATTGACAGTAGTCTTTCTTTTCCATTTTTTTATCTTGCCTTTTTCTGAGAAATGTGAGAGACATAGTAAATGAGATGTCTAGTGGTGGTGTTAGAATCAAGTCAGTGTTAATGTTTTTTGAGTAATCCCATAACTTCAAACATTGTACATTATTTTTAGAAGTAAACATAATTATTGGTAAAAGATTAATCACCATTTTCTTACATACCTCAATTTCGCAAAATTTACCAAATAAAATCTTCCCTTTATTAAAAATAAGAGACATGTTTCTCTTTTATCATTAATGTATAATGTGTACCAAAATTAGAGGGGTATGAAATTTAACTTATAATAAAGTAGAACTTTACCTAGTTGTGATGGTGGTATCATGAGGTGAGCATGAGCAATCTTCTTCAATTTTCCCTGAGCAGTTAATTTCCCTGATATCCTTACAATTCAAGAATTGTGTCCCACATCTTCCCCTCTCCAAATCACACACACAAATATTCCAACAGTAGGAACCATCACAGATTAATTTTTTTGTAGCATCTGCAATAAAACCATACTGTTAATCAGAATATATAAGGCAGCATAGAATTTTGTACATTTTGGTGAAAACACAAGTTTTTGTCATAATATTAGCATCAGGTAAGTTAACTGAGAAAGGAATACAATGACAAAATGGAGTCATGCTGATATTCAGGAGGCATATCAAAGCATGAAAATAAATTTAAATATAATCTACAGCATTCTTCTTCAAAATTTCAAAGCAGATGTGCTATTGCATAATAAATTTCAAAATGGATGTGTTACTGTATATTAAATTCCAAAGTGGATGTGCTATTGTATGCTAAATTCCAAAACAGATGAGCTGTCATATGCTAAATTTCAAACTGGATGTTTTACTGTATGATAAATTCCCAAAAAAGATGTGCTGTTATATGCTAAATTTCAAAAGTGGATGTGTTATTGTATGCTAAATTTCAAAGTGGATGTGCATTGTATACTAAATTTCAAAGTGGATTTGTTATTGTATGATAGATTTGAAAGTGGATCTGCAATTATATGATACATTTCAAAATGGATGTGTTATTGCATGTTTAATTTCAAAGTGGATTTGTTATTGTATGATAAATGGATGTATTACTCAATGCTAAATTTCGAAGTGGATGTGCTATTATAAGTTGATATGAAATTAAAAACATTTGTTAAAGTGTTTGAAAAGTATTATTAACAAAATCTGCTTTAGAAGCCATCATCATTTATTAGTCCTAAAAACCCAAATTACCCGTCTGTGGAACTACTGCCTTTCAGAAAGCATAGACATCCACTAAACTACTCAGGAACTTCATTCCACATTCTTCAACTACATGACACAAAAATTATTTCCCCTCACCAGACTCTTCTATCATGGAGGAGTATACAAGCAATTATGTAAACAATCCCACCCATTTGTCAAGCTCAGAAACCTTTACAAGTCTATTCCAATAATATGTCATCTGAATATAAATAGTATTACCCAATATAATGAAATGCTTCTGTCTTATTGGACAATCTGGTAGATCCAGTTGTAATATCAGAGACTAAAATTGACACTTCCTCAAGCTGGAAGTTATTTCAAATGTTCCAATTTAGAAAGAAAAAACAGAAACACTAATGGAGGTTTACTTTTTGTTGTTCACTATAGGCCTGACTGACCTTTGAGATAAAATGAAAACTTAGAATGTATAAATTAAACTGAACCAATATTTATGGAATTCTACCTCAATAAATGTATCTGGGGTTTCTGTATTCCTGCAGATCCAAATGCAGTCTATGAGGCAGATATAAGAACTAAATTAAATGCTATTTTTTACCAAGAATGAAAATGCAGAGCAACAGGTTATCTTAACTATAATTTCTTTAAAACAAGCAAAATTCAAACCATCTGATAAATCTTTGATAACTTTCATTCTTCTAACTGATATATCTAATTTGAATAACACAATTTTAATCTGGAACATGCAAAGTTCTGTTTGAGACTGAGTTGATTATTAATGATCTCCTTAATTACATATAACAAACATATATAATCTGTTCATTTTTCAGTTTATAACATGTATAAAATATTGCTCTTCCAAAATTGGTCCATTTCCAATTCAAATCATGTTGTACATTTCAAAATCATGATGACTAGCAAACTATCTTTTAGTTGCAAGAAATTTTTATGTTATGAGTTTGAAGTGAGTTTGAGGTGTTTTAATTATCTCCAACACCTGTTACCATAGGGCTGTCACATTTAGCCAAACCCTTAATGTTTACATGTCTTTCAAGATATGAAATGATTCTGTTTCAACATATTCTTTATTGTTATCAACCATGATGAATGTCAACATGATATTCAGTCCCTGGACCATAAATGTTTATTAATAAGTATATGTTTCTGGATTAAACATGTATCAGGGTTTTTAATGTATTATACTTGTTGTCACTTGAAATATAGGTATATTAACAATTTGTAAATTATTTCAGTAATACATTTCTCTTCTTCTAATTGCTGCTAATACTGAAAACACACTCATGTAATTTCTCTTTTATTGACCTAGTTTTACCTGAGATATTTGCAAACTTACTGATTGCTCATTTTTGTCAACTATTTTGATATTAACATCACTAGAAACTTGTTCAAAGGTTAACAGTATTTCATTCATTTAAATGGTACACTGTATGTTGATTTTGTACATGCTTAAATGACAAACAAGAAACAATGTTGTTTACAGGCGAAAACATGACATCTGTACTGTCTACACAGCACTAAATAATAAAATTTGAAGATTTTCAATGTTCTTGTGGATGGTTCTTCTTCTATGCATAAGAGGTAAAACATGGAAATTTAGCTGATGTATGTAAATTTTTCAAGAAAAAGGAGACTTTGATTTTATAAGTGAGATGGGGACCTTATATTTTTAGTGAGATGGAACCTTATATTTATAAGTGAGATGGAGACCTTATATTTTTTTAGTGAGATGGGGACCTTATATTTATAAGTGAGATGGGGACCTTATATTTTAAGTGAGATGGGAACTTATATTTTAAGTGAGATGGGGGACCTCAAATTGTAAGTGAGATGGGGATCTTATATTTTAAGTGAGATGGGGACCTTATATTTTAAGTAAGATGGGGACCTTTTATTGTAAGTGATATGGGGACCTTATATTTATAAGTGAGATGGGGACCTTATATTTTAGTGAGAAGGGGACCTTATATTTTAAGTGAGATGAGGACCTTATATTTTAAGTGAGATGGGGACCTTATATTTTAAGTGAGATGGGGGTCTTATATTTTAAGTGAGATCGGGACCTGACTGCTAATAAAGTGCAAGAATGCATAAATTTGTTGAATATGCTCTCTACCATATATGTTAAGGATATGTGAATAAAAAGATTGTCATATTTAAATTTGTCACATATGAATGAGTGGCAGGTTCTGTAACTGAAAACATGAAAATCGGATCTTGATTGAAGCATTGTAGTGTAGTTTTAAAGTGAAATTTTATCCTTAATTTTGGCTGAATCAACATCAACAAAAAATATATCATTTGGACCTTTGAACTTGAACTGGAAAATATGATTATAAATGTGGCACTTGGTTCATTTCCAGGTAGTGAAACACATTTTCTTTTTAATGTCGGTCACAGCTGTCAGTAGTTGAGATTTATATTCTTGATCTCAGTGGTATAATGTAATGGTGTGCAATAAGTACTGTACATCTCACTGGGCATTGAGTTGTTTGACAGAATATGGAAACTAATATTGCTTTTCTTTGACCTTGACCTGTGTGATGTGTGTGAATGTTTTGATTTTCAATGTAGCTTTAACAATTTTTGTCATATCGCTGTAATCTCTGCAGTGTGGCAGTTTATAGTGATGTCTAGCACT
>QKMX01354563.1:0-10344 GCA_003401595.1 Venustaconcha ellipsiformis
GTATGTATGTATGTATGTATGTATGTATGTATGCACTTTTACAAACCGTTAAACAACAAAAATGTGATGGGAGCCAATGTGGATAGAGTGTGAGACTTATCATTGAAAAGATGTGGGTTTGAATCCTACCATGGGACAAGACTGAGTCAGCTACTGTGGCATGTCCTTAAGCAAGGCACTTTTCTCTTATTTGGTCAATATTAAATATCATACTTGTATTGCTCTGCCACAGAGCAATAAGCAAATGAAAACAAAATTGATGGCAGACAGATTTGTATTATGATTAGTCATCTCAAGTCACACTGATAGCAAGTGACACAAAATGTATATATTACCACTGACATAGCCACTCTTAATTTCTATCTAATAATGTCTATTTCAATAAAAAATAAAATGTTTACAAATCAGAATGCATTCTTTGCCAACACTATTAATGATTTTGTTTTTTTCTCAAAAGGTTAAGTTCAATTGCCATCTGATTTTGCACCTTCCATTACTGTTCATGAATCATTTTAATAAGAGAATTAATTTTTAAAAAATTGGTTCTTTTTTTAATTATACTTTTAAAGAATGACTGCCTTTAAAGCTATTCTCACATAAATTTTATATGTAAACTTTTATTTGATTGTTTGTGCAGCTACTGGATTCCAACAGTAACTGCACAATACTAAATCTGAATAAATAACTGTCATTTGAAGAATGCTCACAGAAATTGTAACATTTTCATGACAAGCCACTGATGTGCATTTATTTTGATCCCATCTTTAACTGTTCTCATATATTCATAATTTACAAGTTTTAACAAATATTGAATCTGGCTCTTATTTTGATAGTCTTATTAAACAGTCTATGCTGTATTTGTGAAACCTGTTTTTATGATGATAAATTAAAGTTGACTTTTCAAGGTAAAATTGTTAGAATATTAGAAATAAGGAAAACTGAGCATGGTTATCAATAAGTTAGAGAACATATACTGTTCAGATATGCAAAGGCTGTCATTTTTTTCTTTTCCTAAGGGGTGGGAGGTAGTAGGCAATAGAGTGGAGTGGGGACAATTACATATGTGTTGCTAATCATTCAGAGTCTCCAGGCAGTTCTCATCATCAGATCAAAGTATGCATCCTGGTCAATTGAAGCACTGACTCCGGAATAATAATTAAGAAATTCTTCCTTTGTGACCTGAAACCATACAATGGGTGAGTGCAAATCTATTAGCAAATCAAACAAAATATAGTGCAAACCTATTCACAAACTAGAAGCACTTTTGCTTCTGAGATGAAAAAAAGGGGAAATCAAGTTATTGGCAATGGTCAATATGCTCATGCATACTCTGATTTACTTCTTGTAAAATACCATTTGTACATTTTTAATATATAATTATTTCAAATTTCTTATCTTGGAAATAAATTTTTTTAAATACTGTAAATCTTAATACATCTGAAATTTATTCCTAACCTTTTCAAAAAGTGACTTTTTTCTTATAAAAATTAATGTAAATTGTTACAATTTTATATCTTTCTGATTAACAAAGCTTCAGTTATTTTCCCCAATGACAAAAAGATGAAATGAAAACTACATGAGCATATTGATCTATACATTAAATTAATAAAATGCAGGTGCCTTTTGTGTATGCATGATGGATTTGATGAACAAAGACTTTAATCTTTTACAACTTTGGAAATTTTAACTGTAGGCTTTTGCTATACATTTGATTTAAAATAACATTCAGTTTATCTGCATCTTAACTAAAATTTAACTTTCTTATGATTAGCTGGTTTCACTTCAAACTATTTATTTATAACATATTTTTTCTTACAAAAAGCATTACTACAGGATTTCACACAACAGTAGTATTTTATTCCACTCTACTGTTTTTAAAAATCAATTAAGCTGGTGTACTACCTTGAAAATAAATAACATTTCATTTAATCAACATGCATGTAAAGTAAAGTTGGATGATGTTTTTTTTTTTATTCAATCTGGTCCCCAAACAAGTCTTGGAAGATGATATTAAGAGTTGGTGGTAGCAATTTTTCTGATTTTGGGCCAAGGTTTCAAGCATTTAGTTCTACAGTTATCATGTGCTGGTGTTAAGGACTGGTGTACTGTCTATTGTTAAGGACTGGTGTACTGTCTATAGTACTGACCCTGGGGCTACCAAGCAAGCCTACTCAGTGATACTTTTAATGATTTTCCAACTGAGAAACAATTTAATGACCATGTAATTACATTAGGAGGTACTGTATGTAACATGTTTATTCTTTTTTACATTTTTTTACATTTACAAAGAAAAAAAAAATCTGTAAACTAGACCCAGTGACCACAGAATTTTACTTTATTGAGGTGCTTAAATGGTAGTATAATGAATAAACAAATGAAGCAAAAATTGATATAATGATGTTTGAGAACTTCTATGACCAGTCTGACTGCAAAGTATGTGCCAGTGAAGACCTTTGACACATTGGAGACAAATTAAGGTATTTAAGGATTTTTGCTAGTCCTTTAATGGGACTGAAAATCAAATTGCTGACTGGATTTTGCAGAAATTCACGGAAAGTTACTGCTTTTGAACACCAAAACTTAAACAAATAGGAAAGATTTTGACTAATCTTGCTTGTAAATCTCTGCAATTTGGGGAAACAGTTTGATAGCCTGCCTTATTTGATACTTGGGACAAAGTCAAAGGTAATTTCCAAAGATGTACTTTATTCTAATTTTATTTTTGCCTGGACTTTTTTTTCTATCGATGCATGTAAAGGTGCTCCATCTTTATGAGGCATCATAAAAGGGACCTGCATTAATAAACGATATCACCTAATAAAGAGTCATGTTCCATCAAGGCATTTTATAACCGTGCACAAAACACCACACATGGTATTTAATGATATCAAACTAAGCATTAACAGGTTTTTAATAGCCAAGCATTAGAATGAAATCAGCTGCAATAACAAAACAAATAAAAAAATGTTAATATATTTAGTGAGATCTATGACCTTTCTGTGTTAGAAGTGGAACAATGCTATTGTGAGAATCCATGACCATACTGTGTTATAAGTGGAACAATGTTATAAACTGAGATTTAAATTAATAAACAGGAGTGTATATTCTATGTATTCTGGACTCCAATAATAAATTACTATTCAATTTATCGTCCATACCATGGCATTAAACATTCAAGATAAATCACAGTATTATTTAAGCACTTTTTCAGATATAGAACATAACAGTGATGTCATACTTCATACATCAGGTCCATGTTTTTATTTTTGCCTTTTAAAGCTAGTATTGTGTGCTGAAGGACAGCAAAGTATAACGCTTTCATATTTTTAGTTTAAAAAAGGATATGGTTAAAGAACTGAAAAAAAAAGAACAATGAAAATTGCAGTAGATACAAGGTTACTTTTAATTTATTTTTTCACTCAGCTGATTTTTCGTATCTTCAGTAATGCTAGTATTAATTACTCATTGATTACTTCATACTATCAATTATGTCAAACTGGTTGTATTGACTTTCTTGTTGGTTTAATTTTGTTAAAATATATCTCTGTAATATGATTCTCAAAGAAGTCCAGCAGTACAGAATAAAATTAACAAAACAAAACTTTCATCTGCATCATATGAATTAAAATGTTTGGTAATGACACAAAGATTAATGATTTGCTATAAACTATAAACCATGAGTCAGCAATCTCTGTACTTAAAAAATAATGCTACTAAAATAAAACAATCATGCATACCATATAAAGCAAATTGGAAATAAAAACCAGTCGCAAACTTACCTAATTATTAGCAAGATTAATACATATTTTCAATAAAATAATGGCCTTGTATATTTCCAAATAAGAAATATTTGCTCTCTCACATTGTTTGCAGTTACAGACCTTATATAATGTATAGAATCAGGCTATTCCTTACATACTTACAGTTGCTGACTAAATGCTGGACATTAAGTTGAGTGTAAACTTTAACATTTGGATCTGCTATGAAATGAGGACATTACACACTCTCCCAATGATGCATGTTTCTGCTTCATAGCATAAAATAGCTGGGACTAGTATACACACAGTATGCTAGTCTCAGAAAACAATAAATGATCATTCACAAGGGAAATAACTCTGCACATTGCAAATGATAGATGATTGTCAGTTTGGAGTGATTTTCTTTGAAAGACTAGTGTCAAACAAATTTTCTCCAAAAATTTGAATCAAAAAGTGATTATCTCACAATAAGTGATTTTTTTTCACAGAAAATGAGAGCTAAATTTTGAAATTAAAATTTATTTATGACTCTTGAAGTAAAAAATTCAAAAGGTAACAACTTTTATAATTTGTATATTGTCAGTAACACTAATTATCATAATAGCAACTGAACCAAAGAGAAAGTCACTTTATATGACAAAAACAAACTGTTAAAAAAAACTCCAATATTTATATTGGTTTATGATTCAATAATTGACCTTTGACTTTCTCAAATTGTCTATGAATCAACTGTTGATGGAGCCATGATATCTTAAAATACAGATCAGTGACATTAATTTTATGCTGTTTCAAAAAGCTATTTGTATATGAATTACATGCCAAATTCAGGAAAACTGAATATTTACGTCTGAATAGTGTGATTTGCCCTAAACTCACAGGCAAATTGTGTCTCATTTGCACAGTATGATCTGTTTCAAAACTAAATTAATATGATTAATAAAAAGATTTTAAAATGTTAGTAATTTCAGTTAAAAGCAAACAGCAAGCACAAAAAGAATTTCTTATTTATTTTCTATTTATGACTACTACCTAAAATACAGCCCAAACAAATGCTGAAATAAATTATAAAATTATCAGATCTCAAAAAAGGTTGATTGCATACTTGTGAAATGCTAGAAAATCAATATAATAGAAGATAGAAAAAAGGGTAAATCGGACATCCATAAAAATATGTATGCAATGAAATCAGCCAGTTTTGCCCTCCCCCCTCACCTTCTGTTGCACAGCATACAGTATTATAAACACTGCCGACCCACTCAATAGCTGGGACAACTGAACAATGGAATTTGCTTTTTATCCTTAAACTGACATCGTTACTGGCTTGTTTCACACTAAAATATTAGAACTCATGTAATAGGTGCTTACACAGCCTATGAATATTACCATCCATGACAGTGCAGAACATAAATACTTATTAAAAGTCACCCCCTTCCATCCCTTGACGCAGGTACATGTTTCTGTCAAAACCCCTTCCTTTTCTTTCCATGCATATGTAAGTGATGGACATCTCCTAAGTACTACAACCAGGATATGAAAATTTCTTTGGTACTAAAAAGTGAAAAATACCAGGAGGGTAGAAAAAGGTCTGTAACACTGATGTATTTCTTTCTTCATGAGAAATTTATTTATCAATGTTTTCTGAGCAAAACCTGCATACTTATCATGACAATTCAGCATCAAGAAGCCTGGTATTATGGCCTCCCATGATTTTCTGCACCATTGTGTGGCTGATACTAGTGGAGTAATTTCAGATGGTGAGGAGAAATTCCAGACATTGAAGAAATAAAAAAATGCATTGGCAATAAAGACAGCATTGAAAATATGTCAAAATATGTCAAATAATGAAGCAATGAGTGTTTTTGTTTAACTGTCAAATATGCAGCACATGTACTATTTATGTATGGTGTGGGGGAGGAGAGGGAAGAGACTGCACAACTGTATGGTTGTGCTTTAAATGTGTCAGAGATGCTTTATTAATGTGAAAATCTCATTGTTTGGAAAAATGATAATGTATTTTGCTAGTTACAATGTGATAGCTACAACTGGAAATTTGGATAGGTCAAGCATTAATATTAGTACTACATGAAATATATGCTTAGAGAATAGATCTATATCTTACATCAATGATTCATTTTGATGCAGGAATTATTAGATTTATGTAGCTATGAACTCATATTAATATAAAAAAGGGTTCTGCTGTAAGGTCAATGCTTGGTTTACCTTATTACTATTAAAGACTGACTATCTTTGACATTAAAAAATAAATAAAACATAATTCATCTTGGAAGTTAATACTTTTTTTCCATTAATTTAGTCAGATACTGATGTGATTTTGACTTCAGGATAGACATTACTTGATGTAAGCAATATTAACATTTTTATGCAATTTTGTAAACAGATAATATTGTATTTTGCATGAAGACCACTAATATACAAAATGCATCCATACAGTTAACATTTTTAAACATGAATGAATATATACTCTTTGTAGTGCTAATTTATAAATTGGTACCAAATAAGTCACAACATAAATATATCAACTGAAGTAACATAGCATCCACATACGAAAAGTGCATTGTTAAAAGAAGTGTCCAGGTTTTAACCTTCTGTTCACTTACAACTTCAAATATATACTGGTCAACTATGCATGAATTTAAGGGCTGTATATGACCTATTCGAATTGCTGTTTTAACTGTGACAATACAGTATCACAATACTACTGATGCAGATCTTATTAAAGACATGCAACTATTGTCTAACACTCACTTCTCTGGCTTGGATATTGCTTATCATTAAAATATGAAGCTCATCTACAGGATTCACAGTACTAATCATACGGATGAATGGGAACCAGTCTAGAAATGGGTGAACATAAAATAGAGTATATCTGGGTATGCTGGATTGATAACAAAAGTCAGATTTCAGTAAAAAGAATCTTTTGAGAGCTTATGCAAGTTGTAACTCAAAATATGGAGACAATGTTTTACTGATGGAATTTCAGTTCTTTTCCAGACTTGAGTTTGGAAAACTCCTATACTGAAATAATCACCCGACTCTTCAAACTTATGTAGATATAGAAAATGCTATAGCTAAGTAAATGTATGAAACAAAAAGAAAAAGCCAATAGCTATCAGCATCATTCCTGCCAAATGGTGCATTTTATCATTATAGTGATTTTGAATTTTTTAGTTTAAGGTCATAAAAATAAAATTAAATATATCAATTTCACAATTTAGCAGGTGTGACAATTTACCTATATAAACAATAATATCATGCAGACAGTATGAACAAATATACTCATGTATTACTGAAGAATAACTCAAAATAAACATTTATTCTCCTACTAAGATACTACTAAGTGTATCTATAAGATTTCTGAATTCTTTAATCATTTTTCTGTTAGGGGTATGTCAAATAGGAATTATATGGTTTTGAAACCAAATGGGTGTTGCATGTTTTAGAGCATTATCATTCCTCTTTTTAAACTGTATATACTTATCAATAATTTGCCAGCAAAGATTTTGACCACACATTCTCCAAAAATTGCGTTGCATAAATAGCATATGTTGTATTACCAACGTACTTCCACCCACCTGACCCCAATAATCTGTTCCATCAATGCATTCTATATACAAGTATGCTCAATGACATTTGGTTTATTATAAAATACTGAAACTTAATGTAAAGGAACAGCAAGTAAAACACAATCATCAAGTGTTCATTCAGATACAGCAGACTGCATCTCTCTCTTTCACACACACACAGAGCATAACCACACAATTTTGCACTCTCTCTCCATACCTACACATAATGGCACATTAAACAAACACTTTAATTGACAAAGTTGTGAATCATACAATGAAAACACCATTGGTGACACAGCTAAAATTACTGATTTAATGCTATTTCTATATTGCCAACACATTTTAATATTACTTCTGCCATCTTTAATTTCATGACTGGTATCCACCATTCAATGGTGCATGCCAGGTCTTCTGTGCAGATCATGGAAGGCCTGGGTACCAATCTAGAAATTAAAAGCAGTTCTCTCCTCTCTCAGTGCAGGCTTGGCTATATCTTTTATTTAAATGTCATTTTGTTTTGTTTTAACAGCACTTTTAACACCTTACTGACTCTTACCATGCCAAGAAAATAGGAGTAAAGTGCCTTTCAGAAAGATGCACCAAAGCAGCTGAGCCTTCTGGTCTGGATGGGTAATGAACCTGCAACCCTTTAAATACCAGTCCCATACTCTAGCAACTGAGCTACAACTGCCATGAGGCAACCTCCTATTTGTAATAACAGGCAACTAATGGAGGTAGAACCAACCAGTCTGGGTTTGGTGCATCAATGACCATGCCACTTTACTCCTTGGTACTAAATAACCTANTTGTGTTGCTGTGCCATAAAACACCAAACCAGATTATCTCGTGTGCATATAATTGATTCACAGATCTCGAGGAAAATTATGAAAATATATCCTTCCGGCAGTGCTGCACTAATATTTTTATCTTATCCATGATGGCAAGTGTTTGAGTTCACTTTACAGCTGTAAATGCACTGTAAATCTGTTAAATACACATACATCTAACTACTACTTAGTAGTTTCTTAACTATTAAAGCATATCTACTGCAGTATATAATGAGGAAAGTATTAAAGTTATGAAATATGAACCAACTTGTCATTCCATCACAATAACACACTGTCACAACTGTCTCGATAGAAAGTATCCAAATTTAAGGAAACACTTATTCCATAAAACATGCATTAGAGCTAAAAAAAAATATTTTTTTAAAGGTTCAAAAACAAATGTCATAGAAAGTAATCTAAACAATGTAACCAACTAAAACAAACTCAGATCAAATGAATCAGTGTCAACAGAAGCCCCAACTGGAATTTCCCTTCCTAATTTGGCTACAAATTCCTGTACTTTTTTTAAAAAAATGCTATTGATTGTGGTAGTACTCACCAACACCTCTCCATTAATTCTCTTCAAGTTCCCATCTAAATTCTAAGCCCACAATACCCATTTACAGATATTAATATACAAATAAATTTTGCATTTTTTTTTAAAAACAAAAGTCTCTTTTAAGTTACAAAAGTTCACTGATTCTAACTGGTTTGTGAAAATAAGGTTTGACAAGATGGGAAAAGCTTACTGAAAAGAAACGGTAGTAGACCAATAGTTTTCTGCTACACTATATGTTGGGGGTTTTTTTTACCAGGAAAGTAGAATTTGGAGTTTTAAATAAATCTTCTCACATGGATAAAATATTCATATTATGCTTTGTATGAATACATTCAATAAACAAATAAATATAAATATTTAATTTGAAAAATCAACTAATTTTTAGAATGATGTTGGTTTGTATATATTAGATTTTTTAGGCACGTAAGCATAATAATGGATATATGGAGCCAATTAAACATTTTCTAAAGTTCAAAAATGTAAACATTAATGATTACATGCAAATAAAACCTTAGGAAGATAAATAATTCCAAATAATACCAAAATTAACTACTACAAGAAAAGAGATGAAAGGTAATATAAAAATATAAAAATTGCACAAACTTTAAAAAGATAAACCCTTGAATAAAAACATAAACATGATGCATTACAAGATAAAAGAGAAAATGTTTAAAATTCTTGAAATTGATATAAATTTAAACATAAAGCATCAAAAATTGATTTAAAATTTTTAAACTCAATCAATCCCCACTGTCAACTAACATCAGTTAATATAAAACTTATTTTAGAAAGAAAAAGACTACAAATTCACCTGAAAATTAGGTTCATTATAGTTAACAAGTGCATTTATGCACTAAATGTCTGAAAGCAGGTAAATTTTTTAGCATGAGTGAAAAACTAAATAAAAAATTATGAGAGTGGGAAATACGGTAAGTTGGATAAGGATCGTTGTTTCTGATATCTTTTGCTAATATCATATTTTTAACATTATTGATGGAGGTTTTAATAAACACATGCAGAACAAGAAAGATATCACATCTCCATTTATGTAATTATTAAAATATGTCACTATAAGCCCTGACGAAGTGTTGTTACATAAAACAAAAAATCATCACAATAAAAACTGGAATTATTCATTTCTAAAAAGCAGTGTGGTGAACATCAAACCATATAAAATCATCGAGAGATTTATAACCTTTTGGGTCCCTATTTTCTAGTCTGTGATGCTGTAAGCAATTATCAAGAAGTTTGCAACTGCATTTGTAGACTATTTATACTGTTTGTACTGTTCAATATTGTTGGCAAGACTGAAGTGTAAAGAGACAAGTTTATACCAGCTTTTACTGAAAGTACTTCAGAACAAGAAAAATTGTTTTAGCAACAAAAACTGCATTTATTATGACTGAATAATTGCATAATTATGAAGTATATATACATACTGTGCCATTATGCTGCATATGTTGGAACATATCAATAAACTTCTACTTATTTTGGTTTTAATGTGTGCTTCAAAGCACCAAATGAATGCCTGATGACATTCAATATGGGCAAAACACTTATTAAGTCAAAAAATGCAGTTGTTTATGAGGTCATGACATGTTTATATATATATATAT
>QKMX01354570.1:0-15452 GCA_003401595.1 Venustaconcha ellipsiformis
ACCCTGATGTCCGCGAGTTATCGAGGGAGTGGTGTATTGAGTTCCGTTATGGTATTCAGTTTGATTGTCCAATTACTCAGCTTTTCAAGAAGAGGATAGTGTATGATAATTTAAAATATTTCTTAAATTTATTTAAAACTTACTAGGCAACTCAGACTTTCATTGACATCCCATCTTTCCTAAAATTAAAAGTGTATTTTAAGAGTATATTATTTTCAGTATTTGTTGTCTCACCTGTGTAGCCATGGTGAGGCACAGGTATTACTTTTTTGATGCTAACATGTTATGACAATAAAAGTCTATATTTAAATTTTGTATGTCACATATGGAGTGAGGGATGCATCCTTGCCTGTGTCGTGGGTGAGACACTTTGTTCCACAGATCCCATGATTGGTGAGATTTTCATCTTTTGTTAGTCATGGGTGAGAATTCTGCAGAGCCTTTATTTGTTTGATGTTATCTGTTAGTCATGGGTGAGATGCTATGTTCTGCAAAACACTTCTTTGATATGATTGTCATCTGTTTGGTAAAAATACTTATGATAAAGATATAGATCTGGTTTTAAGTGATAGAGATAGAAAAATGAAACCTGAGGTATAATGGGAAATCTCACTCAAAATGATAATAAGATTTGGGCCAAGGATGAAACTTGTAGAGGTTGTTGTTGCCTATCTAGTCTATATGTGGAAGATTCTTTTTCTTATCAGTGACATGCATAATGTTTGGCAAAAAGATTGTGAATCTTGAATATGTCTGTACCATTTATATGTTACAGGGTGTGCATGATGATGTTATATAGGTAGGGAATTTACTTATCTACTCTTAGGGCAAGATACATGTCTTTCCAATGAAAAAATTGTGATTCTTGCTTTTCATAAGTCAGCTATCTTGGGCGCATGTCTCATTTTCATAAAAGCACAAGCATATGATTTTCAGCATTTTGTATTTTTTGTGTAAGTAACTGTTTGCATCAAATATTCATGAAGGATTGCAAATTCTTGTCTTTTGAGAATAAACAGGAGTTACTGGGTATATAAAAAGAGGAGATAAACATTAAGATCAAACCAATGAGTACACACAATAATGAAATCATCACATTGATGTGAGTCGGGGTGTTGTCTGGCCCTTTATGCAGCTTCCAACCAACTGTCCAAATTAAATTTTATAGTAAGAGGAAGTCTGAGGCACTGTGGTTGGGCATTTGAGTTCCATGAACATATTTTTACTTATAAGCATGGCTTGGAATGGTGAGGATGAGAAGAGAGAATATTTTATCTTTGGCTCTTTGAGTATCATTATGAATAATGTCAAAAAAAGTTCACCATTATCATTTTTTGTAAGTTGTGCTTAAATATTTTGGTGTTTGTTTTTATTTCAGCTTTGTTCCACCAGACAAGAAGGAGCTACCAGGACTGCCTATCCTTTCATGCAGATAATCAATATTTTCCAGTAGGCATGGAATAGCGCTTTTTCTTACCATTACCTCACAGTAACAATATATCAGATGTTTTTAATCTAAATTAAAAGGGATAGTCTGCCAGTAGTTTATGCTCCAGATTAGTATTCTGTTTGTATGTTACAAATACATGAAACAGCCTTCAGGGATAATTTGCTTTTTTGCTCTTTTCTACAATATCATTACAGTCCCAAAACACTGGGTATAACAAATCCCAGAATTAGCCCACAGTTAAAAGATTACATGCATGGAGTAACACAAAACACTCAATCACTAGCACACTTGGCTACCACTCACACTGGTTAATTAAGCAGTCAGCATTTCAGGTAGTCACTGACCACTGTTAAGTTCCTTGGTCAGTCAAGCACCCACAAATTGGTCAGCAATGCCCAATCACTTGCTACCCGACCAGCAACACTGTTCACTCAGCTCTAAGGCTGCTATGGTTCAGCTTCACAGCTGCTTTGGTTAGTTATTATGGTTAGCTCTATAGCTGGTACCCTGTCAACTCTGATCAGCTGAAAATACATCTAACACTGTGTGCTGTGCATGACATGGGCAAATAGGATGACACATCATGATGTTATATATGGTAAGTTATACAAATTACATTATGGGCACTACATTACAAAGCAATAAGCAGGTTCAGAAGTTAACCAACCAGTGTCCGATAAGAATCCTATGGTACTAAACGTTTCTTAAAAATGCAACTTTATATTGCTAATATAAATCTCTTGCTAAGTCACAAACAAGAATAGATAATATTTGCTTTATACTATGTAAGGTGAAGCTACATAGAAAATATACCAAAATAAATGTGGCAGTACAATAGTTATAATATACATAAGAATTGTTAAATAAATATACCTATACAGCTAAAGATTGGCAAGTCTATAAGTAGAATGCTCACTGACACGACGTTCCATAATGTGAAGATTTAGTCTTACGGTGAACCAGACTCATTTTTTTGAAATATTTTACAATTTACATAAATCACCCTCGGGTATCATTGTACACACAAAAAAAGAAAACCCAAGTACATGTATTTAATAAATAAAGAGAGTTATACTATTCTGTGACAATAGATATATTTTTGAAGGCATTAAAATACCATGAATTCTCTATTTTCATAAGTATAATTTTGTGTACTGTTAAAAGGTTATGTTTCTAGTGGTACTTAATTCTTGCATTGGGGATAAGATCTTTGTTGTCTCCACAGAAGGATAATTTGTTATAGGTCTTTTAGTTTGTGGCTTGCAACATCACAAACTTTATGAAAATTTGTACCCCATGACAAACTCCATGAAAATTCCTACCCAAGGATAAATTTTGAGTCCACAGTAATGACTGGGTAGGAGAGGTAGCCATCTGTTAGGAAATTACTGCAGTGTATATCTACATGTATGTACACAAATCAAGATTAATCTTAATATTTCTTGGTTTTTGAGTTATTTTACATGTATTATTTCTTTATATGTATTTATACCTCATGTAATTCTTTTATCACTTTAATCATGATCATGACCTAGTCATAGACTAGGTAGTTAAACTTTTTGTCACCTTTTGATTTTTTAATATAACATGCAAATATTTCATGATTTAATCAAATTGATGACTCTCCTACTGTAGATTGGTTCCATGTCTATCAGGGGGCTGAAATATACCTAAGGATTATTTGGTGCAGAAGACAAAATTTAATTTTTTTTTATGTTCAAGACAGTAAAAAAAAAATTTGTTCTTGGACTTTTTTGTGTCTAAATTTAGATTTAGTGCATAAATAAGTCGATAAACAGTAAGCAGTGATACTTTCAAGCTTTTAGTTCTGTTTATTTAAGTTGCAATACATGATACCAATGCAGTAGAAAAGGATTTGAGCAATTGATTGAACGATGCAATCTCGTATTGAAGACGTACAATTCTTACCCATATTACTCATTTTCTGCTCATTGCATTGCATTGGTTTTACAATATTTTTTGCTTTAATACCTTATATAGTCGCTTATTAGTTGCAGACTTCACAGGCCTTGATCTGCCATTGCATAATGTGCCAGCAGATCTGGGTCTATACAGTTTGTTAGGAGTAAAAAAAACAGTTGAACAAATAACAGACCATGATCAGTCTAAGCAATGGCATTGCATGGCTGGAATTTCATGGTCTTTGATGTTGTCTCTTGGACTTAAAAGTGGGTATGTAAGGTACATCAGTAATGATGTACATTTCCATCACTTCAAGCTGCCTAATGGCACCGATCTTGACATAACACAACCATGAATTGATCCATCATACTGGTGAATTAGTTTTCCATGTGCATCAGTGTAAGATGATCTCACCTACATCAAGTTACACTTTTAAGGCCCACTAAACAGAGTTGTAGTCAGGAACCAGAGTATTTGGGGTTTTTCCTATATTTCAATTGAGAGGACCAAATATATACACTTAAAAGTTCATTCAAAATGCAAAAACAAAAAAATCCTGATCAGCTGTAGCACAATGTACCTGCAGATCAGGGTCTACATTGTTTGTTATACAGCTTGCTCTTAACAAAGTGCACAGATCCAGATCTGCTGGTGCATTATGCAACAGATGATCTGGGTCTGTGCAGTTTGACTCAAAAGTTAGTATTTATGGTACATAACTAGGTATTTCCTTTATTTGTCTCAACATTTTATTTTCTCTTGGATATTTTGTGCATCTTTTAGCATTATAGCACCTTGCACTTAGAGTGTTTTGTACCTGAGAGCATGCTGTTTTGAAGACAGATATTCTTACATGTTACAGCTCAGGGAAAATGTAATTAGCAACAGAGATTATCATTTTGTCTATCGCTAGATACAGTAATGTTTGTGCAGTGTCATAAATGCTTAAGTCTACCTCTAGAAAATCAGAGTGCTTTTAGAAAAGAGCTTTTTAATGTTTGGTTACCTGGCCATAAGGCCAAGAGCTTTTTAATGTTTGGTTACCTGGCCATAAGGCCAAGAGCTTTTTAATGTTTGGTTACCTGGCCAAGACAGCTTATCTTATGTCCTTATGTTGGTACATAAATTTTATTGTAAACTTGTCAAAAACTGCTGGATCAGGTTTGACTAAATTTGGCAGAAAGTAGTCTGATAAATGAAACCCCCAAATCTATGTTGATACTGATAGATGACATGTGGGTCTAATGTTGCCTGATTATTAATATGTGCAATTTTTCTGCATGCAGATCTTTCTGGAACAAACCTGCATACACTTTAGACACATACTTGTACTTGGTAATAGCCATATCTTGCATGAAATTCAAAATGGCCACATGACAGATGGTTGGACTATTCCACATGGATTATTACATTGCTAAACATAGGATGTGCTCCAGAAATACAATGTATATATCACCAAAAGAAACCTTCAGCTGACAGCAGCTACAGAGGTGTGAGAAATAAGTATAAGTGTATAAAATATACAACAATGAGTGCAGCCAAAAGTGGCTGCAGCTTTTAATGAATAGGCTATATCAGCCCCTAAGCCGAAAATCAATATAATCACGGGTAAGGGCTGATTTATCAGCCTAGACAGAAAGCAGCCTGGCATGAAGGGCTTTCATTATTTGTACAAATGATGCTGATTCACCTTTAGATATAACCACTATTATTAAACAAAAAAAAATTAACTTCTCAAAAACTGTTCAGCATAATTTGAATATTTTTTTTGTTTTCTGGCACAAAGGGCTTTCAAATTTGTAAAGATGATGCCAGTCCACCATAAAATATGGCTGCCATAACTAAAACATCTATTTTCAGAAATCTCTCAATAAAATATGATCATATTTGATAAAAGGCACCAAAAATGCAAGAAAGGCTCTTAAATTTGTACAGAAGATGCCATGACCAACTTAATAAATTAAAAAAACTTGAAACAACTTCTTTTCAAGCACTTTTTTCCATAATGTGACCAAATTTTGAAGGAAAAAAAAGCATTCTGGCTTTAAGGGTTTTCAAATTTGCTTCAATTATGCCAGTCTACAATGAAGTATGGCAGTCATTACTAAGAATAGAAAAAAAAATTAAAAATCTTGAATACTGCTCCACAAATTTTGACCACATTTAAAAGAATCATCCAGAGAAAAAAGCCTTTCAAATGCCTATCCTTTATCAATAAGGACTTGCATTACTAAAAATAGCATTTTATGGCATAATTAGAACAATTTAAAAAATGTTCAGCATACATGTAATTTAACTCAAATTTTACATGAAACATCGTTGCATAAAAGACTTTCATTTATCTACAAATGATGCTGATCCACATTATAATATTGGAAATTACTAAAAATAGAAAACATTGAACATTCATAACAATCAACAGCACAAGAAGAAATTTCTACTGAAAGTACCATATTGACACAGATTTCTTGGCCAGCTGCTCTTAAATTTGATTGTTATGCAGATGTCAACCCTGTGAGCAAAATCAGGTTCATGTAGGTCTGTTTCTTATAATGAATTATGAGATCTTTTTACAAAGTTGTAAAGTATGTGTGATCAATTTATTAGACAATATTCCGGGTTTTTGTGTGGGATATTCATTTTTAAAATATATTGTAAACAGTATATATGACAGCTCAGTATTTTATCTTATCCATAATTGTTATGATTAGATGATTGAAAATATTTTATGATATTGTTATACTTGATGCAGATGTAATGTACCTTGCAATAGCGATTTATTTTCCCTTGTCATTAATTTAAAAGAAATCTCGCGTTTTTTTGTGCAAATTTTGTATCAGAAGTGAATAAATAAAGTAACTCCCAAAAAGTTAACTCTTTTTCTTTAAGATAAGACTGAATTTACATATAGCATCTTTACTTGATGTATCATTTTAATTATGTGTAAAAATGTATATATGTGAACCATCTGGCTGTAATAGTTTTTCTTCAATGGTGTCTCCAGTCACTGACTGAGATCTCTCACAAAATTATTATTGAAAATTTCTTATGTTTTCCACACCAAGCTGTAGTTTAATTGTAACCATTCTGGCTGTGTTAACATGACTGTGGACTGGCTTAAGCTAGGCAAGATGATTTAGCTGCTAATTTCAGCAGCATTAAAACAGTCCACACCCATTTGATTCTGTCAGCATGGTTGGTTGGCTTCAGTGTTTGAAGTTTGTTGACATGGATTATACTGTATATGCCCAGAAGTAATTCCCCAAAGATTAAAGAGATTAATTGATTTTGCTTGGATTAATAAGGAACTCAATCAACACAAAAGGGGGATGTTTGGATTAATAAAGAACTCAATCAACATAAAAGGGGGATATTTGGATTTAAAGTTTGTTGAGATGCATGAGCATGCATTATCTCAAAATGCAATAACTCCAAGATCAAAGTAACCAAAACATCAAACGAAAATCACTGATCAATAGAAACATGAATTTCACTGATTGGAATACAGTTCAAAGGATGTAAATATGCCCTTTCCATAGTGCAGATGTTAAAATTGGTTATGGTGTCAATAATGACATTACTCATTTTGCAGCATATTAATTCAACAACAAATACACCATACTTAAATCTATTTTGGAATTGTCATGAAATGTGGATAAAAATATAAGGACCAAGACACTGTTTGCCATCTTTAGAGCCAGACATAATTTAATGTGGACTGTACTCTTAAACTAACAGAAAATAGCAAAAAGCAACACACTTTGTAAAATTCAACAAGTTATTTATTTCCCAAGAATAAAAAGTGAAAATATAAAAAGAACTTACAGTACATGTATTATGAATTAAATCACAAATTGGCTATGGTGGCAAGAATGATGTTACATGTCTTGCAGCATATTCAAGTACATTAAATGTGACAACAAATACACCATCACTGAAATCTACTTTTGAAATCTGCATCAAATATGGATACAAATAAATGGGCCAAGACACTGCCATCTTTAGATCCAAAGATAATTTAATGAGAATATACCTATGTGCTGTTGCATGCATGTTCATATGGGTATAGCTATGTGCCAATGTAGAGTACTGGGTCTTTCATGTGAATGGTGTTAATATGGATAGAGCTATGTGCCAATGTGCTTTGTCTTTCATGTGAATGGTGTTAATATGGATATAGCTATGTGCCAATGTGCTAGGTCATTCATGCAAATTGTGTTAATGTGGATGTAATTATCTGCTAAGGCAGAGTACTGGATATTTTGTGTGAATGGTATTCATTTGGATGTAACTATGTGCCAATGTAGAGTACTGGGTATTTCATGCAAATAGTATTCATTTGGATGTTACTATGTGCCAATGTAGAGTACTGGGTATTTCATGCAAATGGTATTCATTTGGATGAAATCTATTTGCCAATGTCAAATGCTGAGTATTTCATGCAAAAGGTATTCATGTGGATGTAGCTATGTGCCAATGTAGAGTACTGGGTATTTCATGCAAATGGTATTTATTTGGATGTAGCTATGTTCCAATGTAGAGTATTAGGTATGTCATGCAAATGGTATTCATTTGGACGTAACTATGTGCCAATGTCAAATATTGGGTATTTCATGCAAATGATATTCATGTGGATGTAGCTATGTGCCAATGTAGAGTACTGGGTATTTCATGCAAATGTGTACACAGATGGTATTCATTTGGATGTAGCTATGTGCCAGTGTAGAGTACTGGGTATTTCATGCAAATGGTATTTATTTGGACGTAGCTATGTGCAAATGTAGAGTACTGTGTATGCAGATGGTATTCATTTGGATGCAGCTATGTGCTAATGTAGAACACTGTATGCAGATGGTATTCATTTGGATGTAGCTATATGCCAATGTAGAGTACTGGGTATTTCATGCAAATAGCATTCATTTGGACATAGCTATGTGCAAATGTAGAGTACTACGTATGCAGATGGTATTCATTTGGATGTAACTATGTGCTAAGGAACTGTGACAGTACTCTTGAATATATTAGAGTATACAACTTTAGAAACTCCGCATTTCAAATGAAAAGTTTCTGTTTAATGTGGTGACTCATTTCCTTGTAGAAGTAATGTGACTACCTCAACTTTAAGGATGATAGCTTGTGCAATGCTTGAGTATTTCACTTTTTGAAAATGTTTTCCAAGGGTCCAAGGAAACCAATAGCACTTAATATATAGGTTAGTTTGAATTTTCCAAGCAATCCAAATTCACTTTAAAATGTATAGGCTGGTGTGAGTTTTCTTGCACTACTCCAGCTGAACATCTACTCCGTTTAATGATCACTATACAGAAAAGTATGGGAAAAGTATCCTACCACTTGGTAATAACCTAATGGCTGAATGTGTATTTAAATATTAATCCAATTTACATGGGTAAAAGACCACAGATTCTTATCAAATACACAAAGAAAAGTGTCCTTTTACAAGGATGATAAAATTATTGAGATCACTTTTTCTGCAACAAAAATTTTGCACAGCTGATTACATTCGGTCAAATTCATTCAAGATTTCCAAAGGTTTCATACTTTTCATCGATTTCATAATTTTCTTGCAGATGACTATTATTGCAGTTATTAAAATTGTAAAAAGCATTTATCTTGGTAACAAAATTATCACTTCTATGTTCAATCACTCCATAAGTGACAATCCTATGACACATTATGGAAGCAAGTAACCTCAATTTGGTGACATCATAATGTAATTTGTATAACTTGTGCAGTTAGCATTTGATTTTACATTAGTGAACATCCTTAACACTAAATCACATTGCCATCAAAAAATGCAAATACCCATGTCAAGCCATTCACAGACGAATTTTAAAAACTCAGCATCATCTTCTGTATGCATGAACCCATTCAAATCTTAGAAGCTGGTAAATGGTGCAATATAAGGTTTGCATGTCTTTGATGAGAATTGCCATTATTGTCATGTCATGCCATGTATCATGCATGGTCCATAACCAAACCAACACTACACCCCAAAAACCCATCCATCCAAAATTATCAAAGAACATTTGTTCAGCTAAAGAACACTTTTTTTCTGTTTAATATCAGGAAATAATTGCAAACTAATATTTAATTAGACACATACAAGGTTATACAAAATAAATCACAATTAATATTACATTTACAAAAACATTTACATTAACATAGTACCAGTAATAACACAAATAAATATGAAATTATTTTACAAAGTTGTAAATCTGTAATAAGATACAAATTTATGATTTATATCAATAAATTTGTTTTCAATGAAATAATTTACATTTACTTGAACAAATTACATTTACATGAATGATCATTTTGTCTATAATAAACTTATTCAATCATATGATAACATTTTAATAAATAGATAAATAATGGATCACCATTGACAAGATTTTAACACCTGAAAGAAGAAATTCTAATATTAGAATACTACCTATACACATCATATGTGTTTCACATATCCAAATCTATTCTACAATGAGATGTTCTAAATAATATTCCTAAGTACTATCAACTGTTTATTGTATAAGTGCACATTTACGTGTGCAAGTTTAGAATCCTAATTTTAATCACTGGGTGTCCTCTATATTTGATTTAGTTTTGATCTTTTAACCTAATCATTGTATTCTGGCTGCCATATTTTATCATGATATAGTTATGCACTGAACAGACTGAACCTAAATACACCACAATAAACTGTTCATAACAAAAATATAAACAATTTCAAACAATCTGATGAATCTGTATGGCTCTAGAAGCAAACACGTTAGACACTTTTATACTACCATACCTAGTTCCCACTTGTAAATACACATCTGTAAAAAAAAACAACAAACAAGTGGATGCAATTTGACTGGAGAAATGAGATTGGTCATTCCAGTAGTAAACACTAGACTTTGCTGGATATGAGTGGTGTTTATTAACATAATCTGTCATATGTTGCAACACTGTTAAAATGTACATGGCACTACAAGCCAACAGACCCATTTGTTCACAAAATACCTGTATATCTTGGCAGATCGATCAGATATTTCGGTGCTTTGGGTCTGTAAATTTCATTGGCAAGCTACCACATCCAATCAAAATGAACTTGCTCAAATTTTAAGTTCATACACGATTGAGAGAAGAGGAGCGCACAAATGAAATGGATTTGTAAGTAAGAAATTCTCCAATGCCAGTCAATGTTATATCTTTTCCCTCCAATACACCTGTAATAGCTACTCTCTGGTATGTAGTCATAATTTCAATGTTACACTTACAAAGTATCCTTTTCAAGTCTATTGCCTCTACCATTTTTGGTCAATGTACAATGTACCACTCTTTCATGCTATTGGTTAGTTGGAATTACATACTACGGGTTGCAACTATGAAATCCAATAGATGTCGCTAAGACAGAGCACTGAAATATCTGGTTTAATAGATAGGGTTAACATATCAGAACATTAGCTAGTGAAGATGCCCACAGAGATGTTAGAAAGGAAGTGTGATCTTGGCTGGTTTTACTTACGGAATCAAGAAAAAAGGAATGAAGGGATGTAGCATCTGGTACTTTAGATCATGACATCAATGGATGATGAGGCCTTAGGTGACTTGGAAAGCTGAGGCTGGTAGATAGATGTAAAAAAATAACTTCATTGATTGATGCTTGGAAGGCTGTTTCTTTTCTGAACATCTCCAGATCAATAAAGGAAGACTGTGTATCCCTGATAGAACAGGGCTGGTACTGCAAATGTGACACAAATGACAGGCCAGGTTGGAAGAGATATTAAGATTTTGTTCAGGAGTTTTGACTGCAAAAAAGCAAGGGTTTTTTATTAACATGATTTTTAGTATGCACATGGACAAAAATGTCTTCAGATGGTCAACTGGACAATAAAATTCCAGCCAGGATCTGCAAGCTCTAGGAAGACTTCATGTCACAGTCCTGCAGCAAAAAGACGTTAAGATGCCCATCAAGATTAAGGTTTATAAAGCTGTTGTTCTCACCTCCCTACTATACAACTGTGAAACCTGGAGAGTATACCACAGGCTTGTGAAGCAGCTCATGCAAATACATGTGCACTCACTACCATCAATCATTCACATCTGATGACAAGACTTAGAAGTCCACAATAGGGCCAGTGTTATTAGCACTGAGGCACTACTGCTGAAAGCCTAGCTCAGTTAATCTGGCCACGTTGTTTGGATGTAGGAGACCAGAATACCGAGGCGCCTCTTCTATGGTGAGCTCAAGCAGGGAAAGTGGAAATGAGGGCAGCCCAGGAAAAGGTACAAAGACAACCTTAAGTGTAACATGAAATGGTGCTGAATCCAACCCAGCAAGCTGGAAGCCTTAGCCATGGCCCAGTCTAAATGGTGCATGCTCATAGCAAAGGCTAGTGGAGGATGACTGCCACCAATGCCTCACAGCCACAAGATAAAAACGGCACATAACAGCATCCCAGACTATCATGTTTGCAGACTTCCCATTTTGGGGCAATGTGGCAATTTCTGAATGTAGTAAAAGGTCATACTGGGATAAGTATTTTTCAACCAATCTATGATGTCCTTTTAGAAATAATGAACAAATAAACTTACAATCATACAAGCATTCAAGGTTAAATAAAACAATAATACATGAAAGAGCACAGTTTTAAGCAGGTATTCTAGTGATCTGGACAATTGGGGAGGGATGCTAGAATAGACGGGGTAGCATTAGGAGCAAATGTAGCAATAGCATTCCTTTATTCCATCCAATTGGAGGACTGAGTGCTACTGATGACAAATCCTGAATAAATTATCAAAAAATATAACAATCAGCTGCATAACAATTTAGAAAAGAAATAGTCCCAAAAATCAATGTCTGAATCACTCACTACTCAGAAGTAATGAAATGAACAAAGAGGGTACATTAATTTTTCTTTTCACAGTCATTTTGTGGATTAGGTAAAAAATTAAGACATGCAATTAGAAGATGTTTAATCTGGAATATTAGATATGCTTATTGGGGATCATTAAACATTTTATTTTGAGAATTAAAAAGAATGAATGTAATTATTACTGACACATGGAATAAACATCATTAAACAGCTTCAATCACGAGGATCTTTAAGGGTATGAATATGATAACTTTGATGAAAATTGGCCGACCATTAGCAAAAGCAAGATAAGATGGAGAGACTGACCATAATAAATGATTTCGGCAGACACAATGGGGAAAGTATTTTGACTTTTTTTGTCATGTGATCTTTAATTGTTACTGTATTGTTCAAGATGTTTTAATAGGAAATATTTAAGGGTTGTCTTCTCTTATATTTTTGTTCAATTCAAAATGACTAAATGTATACTTACACCTCATGTTAAGAAAGCACTAAGAAATATTACAAGTTCAACAATGCTTGGACATCAGAGTTCAAAGTTATGCAGGCAAGTAGGAAAGGTCCTAATTTTGCACTTTGTTTCAAAGTTATGCATCTTTTGTATTTCATGAATTATTTGAAGTTTTCATGGACATAAACTTTATTCAATCCCATGATAAATTATATCAGTTAATATATTACAAGATAATTAATTTGAAATTTAGGATATTTTATTCATAAAAGCATAAACACATCATGTACTTTTTAACTGTTATTTTAAACTCTAAACTGGTCTTTATTTTTTTTCAACAGGGGTGAAACCTGTCAACGGATTTCTGGATCTCATCCATGAAGAGAAAGAAGCACTTAGAGATAAGACTCAGGAATATATCTTAATACGATGTCAGAAACTTCCTTGTGGAATGAACATATCTTGGAGAGTATTCAGCAACCTTACAAACCCAGCAACAAGGAAACCAAAGCTAAAATGTCATTGCAGGCTGATCATAGCTGTCAAGTTATTACAACATTTTAATGTTGATACAGATGGTGTTCTCCATTATTTGCAAAATACAGAATTTCAGGTGAAAATCTGGACTAGAGAACTTTTGAGAGCCTGTTAAATGTGAAGCTTAATTATCACAGTGAATGTCATTAGTGGTTCACCAGATAGTTATCTTTTAAAGGAAGCTAAAAATCCTACTTGATTTTATTTTTAAACTCTTTTCAGTAACTATAAGAATAACAATTATTTCTTTTTCATTAACTGACAAGACACAGAGTCATATTAATTATTATTTTAACATTACCCTCAGAATCTAAATCTGAAACTTGCTGTTTTGTTACATTTTGAAAAGATACATATTATACCAAACATTGCATTATTTTCTTTTCAATCCCTTTAAAGAACGTAAAATACATGCCAGTAAAAAAAATCTACTGGTTTTAGAGACCAATCTACTGATCCAAATTTGTAAATATTTTGGTTTGAGATGCTGGTTCTGTCACATGAATGCAATTAACTAAGTCTGTACCAAGAATGGCATATTCTTCTACATATTATAAAAAATCTTTCAACAGTATTATTCAAATTTTCAAATGACTTTACAGATCAACCGTGGAATGCAAAGCACAAGTTTACAAATGGTGGACATACTGTTACATAGAACTGTGCCGATGTTTTAATCAAGTGATTAAACTAATAGTTTGCTTCATACTGACTTTCTAGATTCATTTTTTGAGTCATATAAATGATAGTGATGGATAATATGACTTAATTTTGGTTGTTGTTGTTGTAGGCTTTAACACCATTTTTCAGCACAAGATAGGATATAGATGGCAGCCAGTATAACTGGTGTAGGAAGAACCCTGGAAAACCCCAGGAAGAACTGCCTACCCATGAGAAGCTACTGGCAAGTTTTCTCACATACGAACATTATCCGCGCCTGAGACTTGAACCCTCATAGACAGTGGTGAGATGGCAGTGATCCGGAATGGTGATTGTATTAGACCACTCTGCCACTCGGAGGCCCCCATAGTTTTGGTAGTACTGGGCATCTTAATTGCATGTCATGTAATTGTGCAGTTAACGGGTTAATGCCTGACGGCTGGCAGACTGAATAAGTGCTTTCACCTTCCTTCATAGTTCTGGAATAATCCATATTTTAGCAATATAATGCTTTCTCTAGAAGTTTAAACAGATTTGGAATAATCTTAAGGTTAGGGGTGAATTAATCTTAATATCAAAGATATTTTCACAGATGGTCTATTATGAATAATATCATACGAGGCCACTGTGTTAATTAGACTAATTGTATATTCTGAATAGTAACTTTCATGATGTGTTTGTGATGGCTGCAAGTCCGTGTATTTAAGTTTTAATGAAAAAATTGCATTAAATCTTATGAATACGATACATGTTGTTAGTGATGCAAGAAATGAATATTAGGATTGTACACTGTACCATTAATTGTCAGCAAAACATTTCACCAGTAATTGATTTCACTGGATAATCATGTAGTTTATTATAACACTATGACATCATGTTATGCAATGGACACTGATGCTAATCTCCATTCATGTTACTATATTCCCTCATCATTAAAAGTGTTATCTATGTATCTATCATACATATTTGCTTATTAGTCAAGTCCAACTGCAAAGAACACAGATCCTTATCTGCCATCACTTAATACACAGGCAGATCCGGGTCAATGTTGTTTGATTTAATGATTACTCTTAAATATCTAATTAGACCCAGATTTGACATTGCATTTTGTGATGGCAGATTGGGGTCTGTGCAGATGGACTCAACTTACAAGTACATATACATGGTACATAATATCCCTAATGAAGAACACAGACACACACACGCAGTCTATATAAAAATCATTCATTACAACAATACTGTGGAACACTTTATTTTTGTGGGTTTCAAATTTCATGGTTTGGGTAAAAAGTGCACATTTGTGGGTACCTAATTTTGTAGATCTATCATATACATAAAAACATTTGTAAATGTGTCTGTAAATATTTGTATCAATATTCATTTCCATGCATTTGTGAGTACATAGATGTAATGCAGCTATTAGGCTAATTAATTAAGTTATTAATTGATAATATATGGGAAAAATTCTGAGCTCTTAAAGAAAATGCCTACTTTTCAACATGTCTGAATTAATACATTTAACTCATTAACCCCTAGCGCCGCGTTTACGGGG
>QKMX01354570.1:33537-45396 GCA_003401595.1 Venustaconcha ellipsiformis
TTTTGAAAATTGGCAACAAAATATTGAGGATGGCGATATTTTTGGCGACAACTTTCTGAAAGCCAGGACCATCCCTGAACAGTGCAAATGAATGGATGAACAAATGACAGACAACAAAGCATCCCATTAGTTATTCTGGTCTATGACTAGCAGAGCTAAAATAACAGCAAAACAGAATTTAATAGGAATTGAAATATTCAATATTTGACAGAAATACATTCTTATTGAAAGGCAAACTTGAGCTGCAATTTTTATTGCATGTCAAAAGTCGTTTCATTTGGGAAAACTAACTATTGCAGTGAGCTAATATTCTATGATGGATAAAATACAAGGAAACCATTTGCACGCATGCATGCATGCACACAAACACTTCTCATCCAGGAATTAGATTAGTTGATTGATTAATTAACTGGCACTGATGGTGCATCAGCACATGAAAGACTATTATGGTTAGGCAATGGGTGTAGAAATACACTACACTAGTCAATCTGGGGGTCTAGACAGGATTTGAACCACAACCCACTTACTGTTACTCTGGCTAATCACTGAGTCACAGAAGTGACATACTATACCAAAAAAAAATACTTTGGAGGAAAGAAAAGTGTATATAAAGACAAAAACAAACTTTGCCATGCATTTCTGTGCAAAGGTGGAAAAACATACTCATCATGTGTTGGAAGCTTGTCCTTTTCTTTTGATGATGAAGATGATGGTATTTTCGTCCCTATAATCGGTTGTCCTAAAAAAAAGAAACATGAATAATGTATTGCTTCAAAACACAAAACAAAAAGAAACCAAACTAATCAAAAGCAAAACAAAAACATAAGTACATATATTTTTCCTACAAGTACAATGTCTTTCTCAAAAAAATATGAATTTTAATCCCCTTGCTTTAACATTGGAGATATATAAGTATTTTGCATCCCACAATCTTTCCATCCATCCTTGATCATACCTCCTTACAAACTGCTGAGCATCAATACACCAAGCCTGAAGTTTTCTTGTAAATATGGGAACCCTCATGCAAATGGGGCAAAATGATTTGCTTCCTTCCCTAATTTATTTAGGAAGGGGAGAGAGTCAAAGGTCAACTTCACACAAATTTCCATTACAGTCATTTTAAATATTTCTGTCACACTATCATGTTTTATATATGTAATACCAAAATGGCATATCACACAAATTATATGTGTAACAGATTTAATAGATTTCAGCTTATGACCTTGATTCACCTCTGACATAATTTCCTATTGAGTAAACCCTGTCCATAATAAGTTAACTGTATGTGCCAGTGATTGACATGTGTAATTGACATTTGCTAGACTTCTGTTTACACCTTACTGCCCAATTATAAGGCACCGATGTAAAATCAATATCAACTGGGAGGAGCCAACAGGTCAATGATGTCAGACTTTGGTGTGCATAACTAAATCAAGAATAGATGGATTTGAGATTTGTCTTTGATGTTCAAAATAATCAGAGGAAGAGGGAATCAATTATATCTAGATTTGATTAACTTTTGAGGAAATGTAGGCATTTGTTTGATTTCCTATCAAATTATAACCAATTAGATAAAATGAAAATATGGTGTTTCATTGAGCCAATTGTCAAAGTTAAGTGGACAAACTTTAATTTTGTTTTATTGGTGATTAACTTGCTCCCATTAGCAAGGCAATCAGTAAGAATGTGCATGACATTACACTCAGTGATTTATTTTGTGCTTTGGGATTACTCAAGACTGAAAAATGAGATGGAATAATCTTATATTACATGTATCTGTGAACTGTTCAATCAAATTGGCTTAATGAAGGATATTTTTTCATAAACAACCTGCCACTGACTTTTGGCATGCAATAAAAATTGCAGCTCAAGTTTGCCTTTCAATAAGAACGTATTTCTGTCCAATATTGAATATTTCAATTCCTATTAATATAATTCTGTTTTGCTGTTATTTTAGCTCTGCTAGTCATAAACCAGAAGAACTAATGGGATGCTTTGTTGTCTGTCATTCAGAATGGTTCTGATAATCCAACTTCAACAAAACAGAAAGTTAGTAACAATTCTGAGAGAGAGAATAAATTTTGTAAAACTGAAAGAAAATTCAATAAAGGGTTTAAAGTAAATTTCTGGGGTTAACAATGTTGTGAAAAGTGGAAATACAGTGATGATATGCTGATGATTGAGATTTATTTTCTGAACATCATCATTTTTGTGGGTATATTGAACATCAAATCAGCTCCATTTGAATTCAAGACCAACAAAAAATTATAAGACGTCTTCAGGCAAAAACCCCATTTGGAAGAGTAACAATAACAAAATTATCAAGATGGCTCCCATGGTGGCCATTTTGGATATCAGATCCACATTACCATTTAAGACCAACTAGACATCATAAGATGTCTTCTGGTGAAAGCACCATGTGGATATGACCAGCCATTTAGAACAAGTAAGAACAACAAGATTTTCAAGATGGTTAATGGAGGTCAGATTAATACCATTTACATTCAGGACCAACTAGACATCATAAGATGTCTTTCAGTGAAAAGTCCATGCTGATATAATCATCCAATCTTGAGTAGCAAACTGGTTGAACGAAGAGTTTCAAGATGGCCACTTTTATGGCCCTATTGAATGCCTGTGCAGAACCATTTTCATTCTGGACCAATCTAAGGAGTCTTTTAGTAACATTCCCATGTTCATATGACCCCCCCCACACACACACATTCCAAAGGAGTGAAGATGACAAGTTTCTCAAGATCACCACTGTGGCAACTACACTGAACCTCATATCAGTACCCAGGGTTCTCAACTGATTTCCATACTGATGAGTTAGTTGACCTTTGACCCCAAAATCTCAAGAGTTAAAATCAAAATCTCAAGAGTCAAAACGAAAATCTTAAGAGTCAAAACTGAAATCTCGAGAGTGAATTCTTTTGGACAATCATGAGCCCAAAGCTGTGATTCCTCGTTATTGATGGAAACAAATAATGTTTATGATTTCTTGTCAAATGCTAAATAATAAGAAATACTTGTACAGTATTTTGTAAGAAACATACAATCTCATTTTTGTAAAAGTGTTTCTTTCTAACGATGTGTTACTGTGATATTTTGTATATGAAACAGACAGGATTCTTTTTTATTTTATTATATTTTCAACTTCTCAACATATTCAATTATCAACTGCTCAAATCATTTTATATGCAAAAATATACCCATACAACTATGCAGGTTATATATTTTTCAAATATCAAGGATGTACATCAAAGAATTGTCAGTTCACTTTTCCACTTGTCCGTAAATTTTCTAACCAATTTTGGAGATTGAGTCTTGTTTAACTTTATCTTTCTGTTTCTTTGGAGTCTGAGAGTCAGAAAATTAATCACTGATAGGTCGTTTCCAAGACTGAGAAAGAATGAAAATATACTTCTTTGCGCCATTGTGATTTTGAAGTTCAGATGTATGCACTGAGTGTTACGTCCATTCAATATTTTCTGAATGATCCATTAATTAAAATGTTAGAGGTTTTAAACGTTTTGCCAATTCAACTGAATCAAATTAATTGCCAATAAAACACAATCCCACGCTGAAAACTAGCTTCGTGAGAAGCCATATATTCAGATTTTGTCTAACTAATTATAACTTAAAGCACACACAAATACTGATATTTTATCAGAAATGAATCCATTGAAGCCATAAATGATTCTAAATTTATAAACATCCCACCAAATGAAGCAAATTGCCAATAAAACAATTCAAGTTGTTAAGTTGGTCCACTCTCACAACCGGCTTCATGAACCACATTAATGATATGCTCCATTTCTATCCAGTTGATTGTAATTTGATGTCCGAACATACCAATGCTAAATTTTGACCAAAAGGCAGTCCATTTATGTCATAATTGTTTCCTCTTCCTCCATCATAAACTTAAAATGTAATCTCAAAACAATCCAGCCCAATTCAGTTGCACCTAAGCCTGACCTGACATCAGTGAACAATTAGCTGTGCCTAGTTCATATATATCTTCCATTGGTGTGATATTATTGGTTGTCAACTTGAAAAATGTCGTTGAGCAGATGTAAATCAGTGCTTCCTATAGTAAATTTTTTATGGACAGTGGACTTTTAGAAAGAAACTGAGCTGGAGGCGAATTAAGGGTAATTAAGATTGATGCTCAAGCTCAAATCTACTTGCATCAAAAAGATGCACAAGAAGAAATTTCTGAGTGTTAAAACTGGGTCATATTTAAATTCCAAGTGTCAAAAACTCAAGGGGTACACATCTATTGAACCCTGATACCATTTTCATTTAGGACCAACTAATCATAAAAAGTCTTTTAGGTTTTTAGTGAAGACCATATGCTGATGATCATCCATTCAGAAGGACAGCAATACAATTTTGACAATGGCTGATATGGTGGTTATAGTGAATAATGGATACTTCCTTCATTTGGAATCAACTTGATTTTGTCTTTCAATGAAAAATTCATGCTAATATGACTTTCCATGTAGGAGATATAGCAATAACAAGATTTTCAAGTGGCCACTGTAGTGGCCATATTGGACAGCAGACTGGAACCATTTTCATTTAGGAAATACTAGATATCATAGTAAGTCTTTTAGTGAAAACTCCAAGATAATTGGACCATCTATTCAGGAGTACTGATCACAAGATTTTCAGTATTTTTTTCATGGTGGCCATTTTTATTTAGGGCCAACTATACATCATAGTAAGTCTTTTAGTGAAAATCCCAAGTTGCTAAGACCATCCATTTAGGATGTTTAGGAGGAGTAGTCTTAAGATTTTTGAAATGGCCATTTTCACTTCCAAAATGGACATTAGATTGGAATCATTGTCATTCATGAGCAACTAAACCATGGGCTGAATGTGTGTAAAATTTCAATGCAATCCTCTGGGTAGATTAGGAGGAGTAGTGGTAACAAACTTGAAGACAGATGAGAGAAAACAAGCAACACATCATTGTATTAGCTCTTCTGGACTATGACCAGCTGAGGTAATAAGGATATTTTATAATAACCAATTTTTTGCATTGTCTTTCCTGTCTCACAAATCTTCAGTGTGGGTTTTCTAATAATAACCAGAGTCCCTAGAATTCATCGATGTTTTATGGGCCAAAAAGAATTTTCAATAATTCAAGTTTCAACCATTTCTTCCATTTAACTGCTGAGTGTTCAAATCATCTCTGATATTAGTCAACAATAACAAAAAAATTTAAGTTAGCTGCTGTGGTGGACATACTCGATGTTTGATTCTTGCCATTTTTATTTAAGACAGACTATAAAATAATACGTCTTTTAGTGTAAATCTTATTTCCATTCAGGAGACACAATAACAAAATGTTCAAGATGTTTTCAATGATGGCCTTAATGGATGTATTAATGACATTGTTTTCCTTCAGGACCAACTAGGCATCATGAGAAGTCTTCTGGCAAAAAAAAAAATGTTGATTTGACCATACATTCTGGAGTAGCCACAACAAAACTTTCAAGATGGCCACTGCAGCAGCCATTATTAGAAGTCTAAGCAGCATCTTTTTCACTTAGGACCAACTAGATCAAGGGATGAAAATATGTGTCAAGTTTCATTGAAATCCTCAAAGTATTATATCAGGAGCAATGATAACAAACTTGTGTTACTGGAATGATGGTTGATGGATGACAAACGATGGGCAACAGGCCATCCCATAAGTTCTCATCAGCTATGACTAGTGGAGCTAAAAACATAAAGAAAGCCAACATACAAATAGTAACCCTGGCTTGAAAAACCAACACTTACTCCTGGGCCATAAACTTTTGAGGAAAATATGTCATTAGTTAAATTTTATAATTTTAGTGTGTTTTCATAAATTTGAATTTTAGAATGTTTTTCAAATTTCATTTTACTGAATGTTATCAACCAACACCTGTTGTCACTCTTAATGAATGCTGCGTACCCAGCTGATGATTAAATGATCACAAAACTGGCACATGAGGTCACAAGAAACATAAATCCAAGATGGGTACAAAGTTGTGGCAGTCGACAATATTTAATACAAAATATTTAACATTCCCCTTCTAGATCAATTTTGATTTTAATCAGAACTTCTCGCTTTTAATCAGAACTTAAAATGCAGAAATATGGAACTGTTTATCAATATTTCATAATTTAAACCTTGTCAGAGAACAAGTCTCTGAAACAAAATTAGGAGTTCCAGATTTCCATCCACACCAATTCAAAACTAAAATTTGTCATTTCAATATCATTTCATGGCAGGTAAAAATATCATTTCGATGTCATTTCATTGCAGCTAACGATATCATTTCAATGTCATTTCATAGCAGGTAAAAATGTCATTTCATGGCAGGTAAAAATGTCATTTCAATGTCATTTCATGGCAGCTAACAATGTCATTTGTACTATTAAAGACCAAAGTTAGGACCTGTCTAAAACAATCAGTTTACACTATGCAATTCCAGATTCTAAGCTAGCTGCTGATAAGTAAACATTATATACACACAAAGGAGTCTTACAATGTAATAGTGAGAAGATAGGGCTACCTGAATTAATGGATTCTGGCTTCATTTCTTCAATTCTGTAATTTCCGACATTTGCTTGAGGTGCTATTAAGTCTTGAGTTTTCAATTTTGGTTCCTTGCCTTTCTCTGTAGGCTCCTGGGAAAATTCCTTTCCTGAATCAGCCTTTCTTTTTCTGTCTCCTTTAACTTCAGCTTCTGATTTTTGGTGCAGGTCATTTGGCTTTCCATTTGTTAACACTGAATCAACCACATCTGCAGCAGGCCCTTTGGTTTTCAAGTCCTTGTAATTCTTGAATAATGTCATAGGCTTAACCCAGAAGAATATGTGGAAAATATATCAAATATTTTCATCCAGTACAATTTTGAGAATCACCTATTTCCAAGAATGTACATTACTTTTCATATGCAAGTTAAAACCACCCAAAATTTTTATAATTTGGAATTTTATACATAGGCACTTTAGTCAATGCTTTTTCAATACACGTACTTTTATAATGACATAAGGATAGCGCAAATAATTAAATCTTAATGTATCCAACATTTGAAGAAATTTTGTTATAACTACTCTGCATGCCTCTTTTGATTGCTGATTATTCACAGAAAGTTGAAACCCAAAGATTTTATTCAAAAATTAAATATAATGTCAAATACATGTAAAAACTAATATGACATGAATATGGTTTTTAACAAGGGTTCTTGAAACAAATTTCCAAAAATATAGAACTCGTGTCCTAACAAAATAGTTGTGGAAGACCATTTTTGGATTAGCTGTATCAAAATATTAAGAAAAAATAATCTCTCACAAGAAGTATGCTCATAAAATTTGTATGGTTGATGCGCCCATCTTGGTCATTACACCCTTTAATTTAGCCAGATGAGTACCAATATTAAATTGTTGTAATTACAAATAGGTATGTCATCCTTGAGGCAGAGTGGTCTGCAGGGTTTACTTGTACCAACCACTGCCATCTCATTTCTGATCATGTGGGTTCTAGTCTTAGGCTCAACCATTGTGCGCATGTGTGAAAGCTTGCCAGTAGTTTCCCTTGGGTCAATGAAGCTTTCCTGCGGTTTTCCAAGGCTATTCCTCCACCAGTTATACTGGCCAACATGTATAGCCTATTGTGTGCTAACAAATGGCATTACAACTAAACCTACAACAAGTGGCAAATAGGTATAAATAATTAAACAAATACCACTAAAACAAGCAATTTAATTTTTGGGGGTTCTAAAAACTTCACCAAAACTTAACAAGTCCAAAAGATCCAGATTTTGTTTTGAATTAACCCTTTCCCACTAAAAGATGTAGTTGTAAAGTTGAGGTTACTGGTTCATAACACCAGTGACCACCATGTCTGAAAAGATAAACACTATGGTATGAGGACACCTGTGCATGTGCTCTCAAGAGCATCTAAAGAGGCTGAATCATAATATATTTGAAATATTATTGACTTTGTCATTTTCTGGTAAAGTTTCAGAAATGAAAAAAAAATTTGCTTGTTTAAGTCGCAGCTGAATAAGTATTTTGGTAATTATAATACTGTAATCTAGGTACTCCTATCAGCTAAATTTAATTACACTGTACAGTTTCTGCTGTACTCACGGGTAGACATATGGTCAAAATACATGGTTTAAAGACTAGAAAGGCACATAAACTATAATAAGTATCCTACATTTGCTGCAATAAATGGTGACTATTTTATTAAAAGTAAGATGTGGGGTGTTACTCCTTGACTGGCTGTGATCTAAGCAAAACAATTAAAAATTATATTTTAAAAAGAGATTGCCATAAAATATTAAGCAAATCTCTGAATACAGATTCCCGTGAATGCCTATAAATGTATGTTGTAAATTTATGAGAACATCAACTCATATACACACTCTGCAGAAACATGTGGCATAGTTTTGCAATATATGGAAAAACACCATTAGAGGTCATTACTAAATTTTTTGGATTACTTTGAGAAATATTTAAATAGATTACACATCTGGATAGACCTTTAGGGATCTAAAAGTACACCAATACTTTACACACTTATTTCCTTACATTGCTGCATCAAACAATTCAATGCTTTTGTAATTCCATGGTATAGACAATATTGTTACACTGGTGATGTGAATGCCATTCTGCTCTAGTGTAGACAATTTTCAAGGTATTTATTTAATAAAATTTTTTTTTAGTGTGTCATTATGCTCAACTCCACACAATCCACTACTGAACTTACAGCATCATATTTCATCTAACAACAGCTATTTAACTTTTGTTAAGTACAAAGGGTCTATGCTTAATAAATTGTAATCCTCCAATTAACTATAAAGGGACATGCACACACATACACACAAAGACTTGCTGGATGGACAAATCCACTTGCGGATGCTGAGGTTAAGCTCAAATCTGGCTGTTGTGAGATCAAGTTTGAAATGTGATTGCCTTGTAGATAAGTCCAAACAATCATGAGAGGTCATGTTCAGTTCACACTACATTATGTTCTACAAGTTTTATACTCTGAACTCGCTGAAGCATATATATCATATCCTTTATTTAATGAGATACTATCAAAGTTCTGTCACTTTCATCATGTTGCCTATTAAATTACTGATAAGTTGAATCAAACTGCAAACAACAAAGATATGATCTACAATAGCAAAATGTGCCTGCTGATCGGGGTCTATGTTGTATGTTCTAGTGAATACTCCTAACACACTGCAGATACAGATCTAGCACATTATGCGATGGCAGATCTGGGTCTGTGCAGTTTGTTTTGATGAACTTGTAAGCAAGTATATACAGTATCTTGAAATTCAAGTTCAGTCTTGCATTTTCTCAAGCAAACACGCTGATGTGAATGCTTATTGTCTGAAGCAAGTTTTGATAAACTGTGATTAAATATTTATATTTTAACTTGATATCTGTTTACATTTTATTGTAATAATTTGTCTGTATATGGCATTTCTCAACTTTTCAAGTCCAATCATACCCAAAGGTAATGGATGAGATCATCCCCAATCATTACACTGGTAAATGAAACTGCCTGGCCACCTGTCTCACAAAAAATTCAAATGAAATATATTTATTCAATGTATAGGCAACATTAAATTATAAATATTTATGAAAATGAAGATAGGTAAAAACAGATAAGCATGTATGTAACTGAAAACATTTCCTTTCATCATATAATTTAAAAACTGATCTTTACATCCCGTATAGTTTGTGTGGCAGGCGATCGGGTATCTGGTTTAAAAGTAGTTTTTTTGTACAGCTGTTTTTGTTTTGTTTTCCTATTGGGGAGGTAATCAAGATAGTAAAGAATTAAATGAAATGTAAATATTATTTCCCTTTTGGTAGAAATATACTATGACAACAGCTACCAATAATTACTATTTAAATTGCTGATAAGCAGCTTTTCTTTTTTAAACTTTTAAGCATGTTTTCTGCTCATCTTGAACATCATGTATATGTGACACTGCAAATAAATATCCGCATTGCATTATGTGACTTCTGAATAACCTGTATTATCTGCAATGTATTATGAGAATAGCTTGTATTAGTTTGGCTTTCACTGACTGTAACTTTGTTAGGATAAAAGGTTCTAGTGTGGAAAATTATCAAAGTTAGCAATTTTTTAAATTTCCAACATAATTTTATTTAGTAATCAATATAAATAAAATCACAAATCAAAATTTTGAAGCTAGGTTAATTTAAAAAAGATGCAAATCAGAATAAGGTTTCAAAAAGACTAAATATAGTTCTGACATGATTATGAAACTGCATAACCAGTCACACATGTGCAAGATGATAAACAGACAATGTACATTTGTGACATGATTATGAGACTGAATAACTAGTCACACATGTTCAATATGTTTGCATTTCAGTGTCATTTTCATTGTGACATTGATTTCATTTGGGATTTAGCTGCTATAAAAATAAGCATCACTTTGAAAACAAAGATTTTCTGAAGACAATACCTCATCCAATAATGACTTTTGTTTTTGCCAACTTTAAGATGCATTAAGATGAACAGTTCTCCTGAATACCCTATTTAGAACCTGCAAAGAATTTCAGTGAAGGTGAACACCCCACCCCCCAGCAAAACAATAACCCCATTTAATCCTTCACCAAGTCAAGGGTGTTAACTCTGGGTTCTTTGTTTATCAGATTTTAATATTCAACACTCAGTATCTTTACATACCTTGTATACTACATGTAAGCATTAATATTCAACACTCAGTATCATTACATACCTTGTATACCATAAGTAAGTTTTACATGATACTGTTTTTGCCAGTATTCAAAATATTGGCAGTTCTGAAAAATATTCATTAGGTCAATCTGGGATATATCTAAGTAAGCACACATTTGAAAACTGAAAGAATATGTGATTTTGACAAGGGTAAACATCAAAATTCCAAGTAAAAGCAAAAGCCTAAGTTAAGAAATCCTAATGAGATCACCCTGCCTGGTTAGAAATGAGGCCTCTTTTGGAACTCACCAGTTGTAAAGTACAGGTCTTTTGGAATTAACCAAGCCCCAAAATGAAAACCTTAGAGAAATGCAAGTACAAAAAGGGACACATGTTGTTCATACCAGGCTTCAAATTCAATTGGTGCATGCTTGATACAGAGTGGTTCAAATCCCTTCTGGCATTTTGTCCTGAAATTTTTTTAAAAGTTTTACTGTTCACCCTCATCAAAATCACTTAACAAGTTCAAAAAGGGTATTCTGAAAAACTTTGAAGGGTTGGACTGATTCTATGTGTATTCTGAAAAAATTTAAAAGCTTGAAACGGTTAGCATTTGAGCTTATTTCAACGGCAGTATGAAAGTCAGCATCAGAAAACTGAAAGTTACCGTTAGATGAGACATTTTTCTTGCAAATTCTTTAAATTTTTGTTTTTGTTTTTGTTAAACTCTTAGTAAGTAAATTTAAAACTTAAACAGCACCCATTTGAAAATTAAATAGCTGTTAAAATGTTTTGAAAACAGCTAAGCAAAACTGGTTACATGATGATGTGACCCTGTAAACTGGGTATTAATTTGTATTACACTTTTAAGATAAGGAGTGCTCTTGTGCAAACTTCTACAAAAATGACAATTTTTACTGACAAGAGAATTTAACTCTGTGTGTGTGTGTGATTTGCATTTTAAAAGTAGATTCAAAAATGTTTCCATCATATCGCTATGATGTCTGTAGTGTGGCATTTTATAGTGATGTACAGCACTGGGGCATCATGACACAGACATTTAGCATCGTGTCCCAAACAGTTACATTATCCTGACAATGGTCCAACCAGTCTTAACACTAACCTCTTAATGCTGAGCACCT
>QKMX01354590.1:0-11500 GCA_003401595.1 Venustaconcha ellipsiformis
GCTATACATGGCAGCCAGTATAACTGATAGAGGAAGAACCTGGAAAACCCAGGAAGAACCACTGACCCATATGAAGCTAATAGCAAGCTTCTGACATTCCCACATTGGTCGAGACCCATTCTCCTTAGTTTTCCAAACACAAACTCTTCTGTTTACAGCCTTGTTGAACAAATTGTTGTTAGTGAGTCCATTTATGATGCACCCATCACTAATTGGTGTAGTCTGTGTTCAACTAATTCTTTTGATTAACTACCATTTAATCAATTGTTGATCTGGCAATTACTATGTTGCTACATTATTTGAGTAATATAAAAACTAATCTCTTTGTAAGCATCATGAATATTACCCACTTGAAATTAGTCATATCAATTCTATGTTTCTCTTTCATATTTAAGATTTTTTTAAAATATCTGCTTCATTCCTAGAAAAATAACATTGTCATTAAAAAAGTAAAATTAAAATAATTAATGTAAATAAATCCAATTATTTAGAAATCCTTAGTATTGTAACTAACATACTGGATTTTGTCATTGTGTCAAAGATCCTTGCATTTTTGTAACACATAATTGACCATATTAACACTAGAACACATGTCAGTGGTCTAGGTACTCACCCTTTCAGATCACTCACACATCTCATATGTCCGTGGGAATTCAAGACTCGCTTCAGCCAACACGAGTACACAAGAAAGTTTGCCAAATAGCTTAGTGTGTGTCGATGGATCTTCTCAGGTTCTTATCCCTACTGTTCATCTGAACCACTCTCTCATCCAATCTGAACCCCATGTCACCCTGGCTTTATTTAATATTAAATGTCAATAACGTCTGCATTTCCAAACTCCCACATATTGTAAGAAAATCGGTGTCCATCGAGCAGTTTGCAGAATAAATTTTCTTCATACTAATTAAGTGAAGGAATGCATGAAAGTTTGGGTAGAACAGTTACATGTACTTTAAATTGTGACGAATGGATAGTTGGGTGATGTCACTTGTAATACACCTTACAGTCCTTGGTTCAATTCTCTCTGCATAAAGATTTTGAATTCCCCACCCATGGTCTGCAGTTTTCTACATATACTCAAGCTTTGGTTATACCAAAAACATTACTGTATGCTATTCTTTTTAGGGTTCATTGTACTTTGCACGTGTTCCAAGATTTCCTACATAATTAATCAAGATCAAATTATGTAATTATCTGATTAGCGTTTATTATTTTCCACCAGGTAATATTGTATTGAACAAAATAAACATAAACAAAGAAAGTTTGGTTTTGTTTCTTGGATTATAAATAATGACCCATAAGTACTTTCTTGCTATTCTAAGCAACAGTTATCTCCCTTTTACAAGAAGTACCTCTGCTTCAATTATTGGTATCATTGTACTTGCTGAAAATCACTTTAGATTTAGAATGCGAGTCTCTTGACATGTGTACTACCTGTATTATTGAAGGAATTCACAGGGTTCTGGCTAAAACTATTCTTATTAAAATTTATTTCTGTTCTGTGATTGTCTGTTTAAGCAAAATATATGACCTACAATTAAGTTATCAATGAGGCACCATAATAATAGTTGATTTCCTGACCATGCAGGTTCTATGTATTCTGGTTGAATTTAAATCTGAAAGGTATAAAAAAAAGGGTTATCCCCATCAAGAATGCTGGTGACCCTAGACCCTATAGCAATCACCTGCATATAGTGATCACCTGATCACAAAGTTAGAGTCCACTCCAATGTTCCAAATAATATATAGTGACCATGTATTCTACACAACCAGTTACTATTTTTTGTTACTTGTCACCCTGTACTTCATATAGTAGTCACTGCCTAATATATGGGAGAATGTTGGATACATATATCTCCTAGATAAAATATCTCAATTTTGATGAAAACAAACCCCACTTTGTCTTATCTACCAACTTACATAAATACAAATCCATAGATCCATCCACCACCCACTTATTCATTCTTCTATTCCTAAAAGATATGCACTTTTCTTACACCATTTCATTCCATTTGTCCATTGAATATGTGTAAAGAAAAAGAAATACCTCAAAGCAACAATCATCCAATGGAAACTAATGTCACACCTTTGTCTGTTTCATCACACAAATTAATTGTACAGATGGCAAGAAAAAAAATACCTCAAAACAAGTGTTCCATGGAACCCAATGTCTCGCCTTCATACATGTCACTGTACAAAATCCAGGTGGCAAGAAAAAGAAATACCTCAAAGCAACAAGTGTTCTATGGACACTATGAACCAGTCTCTATTTTGCATATCTGTCTCTCCCCCTGTATCTCATCAGTATAAATTTCAGTACAAAATTTCAACACTGCTGACAACTATGCAGCTAACCCAGGAAAAGTGAAAATATATCTCAAACCATTTAAATGCATCTTTGACAACAAGTATTCCATGCATCCAAGTGTATCCCTGTGAACAGAGTGATGATGTGCCTGTCTTGTTATGCAGGTGTGACAGGAGTTCCTAGCATTTCAGGTTACCAACTTAAGGCCAGTAGTATTATTAACCAAAATGTTCAAGTTAATATGCCCATGATAAAGAAGAATGACTTTTAATGCAAAATGTTAACAGCAAGCCTTCTGCTTATACAGAGAAGACAAACCATACTAGGGTATGAACTTTAGAACCTAAGTAACATGATTCTAAAATTCCAGTGGTTTAACATGCAAGGTCATCATACAACCCTCTTCATACATTTCTATTTATGCTACTAGTGATCCCAATGGTCATTAAAAATTCACTCCCAAAGAAAGACAAGTGACTACTATTATCTGCAACTCAGTCATCCTTTCTATTCTGTTACCACATCAACACTTTGATAAAAACAGGAATAGAAAATGATTTGAAAGAAATATGAATTGGTAAGGGAGAAGACTTTTTGCATGTAGTTCATAGAGTACATACAGATATGGAAGGTAAGTATTTGAAGAATTCTTATGATATATATTAATCCTTTATTAGACAGTACATTTTATGAAAAGCATGACTTTTTCTTAAGTATACAACTTGTCATGGCTGCCATATCAACAGTAACAAGAAAGGCAAAGTGTCTTAACACAAGCAAACAAAAAAAAGCCAACAAATAGCACTGCCTTGGATATTAGTACCATCAGAGTTGATACATCATACTGGACAGGTATTACACAAACTCTTCTCCACTGGGGATCTCCATTTTCATTCAAATATGGATATTTGTATATCATACAAGATCACACAAAAACTGTTTAATAATGTTTGGTTGTGAATAACATATCCAACTGAAAATAGCACAGACCTTGATCTACCCTAATAAAATGTACAAGAAGATCAGGGTCCACAAACTTTGTTCTTTTATCAAGTCAACAGCACAGATACTGATCATGTGTCAAGAGTTATTGGTCTATGCTGTGTACAGTGGGCTGTGTATTAATACACAGAGAAATATGACATGTGGCAACAATGTTTCAGTTTGTCTGCAATAAGATCCAGGAAAAGAATAAGATCTGCCTTGTCTCTGCTTTCAAATACAGTGGAACATTTTTATTATATGCAGAAATATTTATGCGACTTGAGCTATTCTTATGGGTAAATGATGAAATTCCTATTCAGTAAGGAATCACCACTGAGAAACTATAATGAACAAAAAAAATTTTTTCAAGAACAATAGCACATCACAGTCCCAAAATATTGGTGAGAAACAAATAAACCAAGGACACTAAACATACACAGTGAACATAGAAATGTCTTTATTGTATAAAGCACAGGGTTTTTGTATCCATTTAAATCAAAGATTTTTTTCTTACTTTGCTGAGGTTCTGAATATTAACTAAAAGAGGTGAACTTCATTCAGATTCTAACAGTTCAAATATGTTCAACGGCAATTAATCCTGGTTATATCCGATACATGTAGCTCTGAACATTTATTTTCAATGTGAAACATTAAAATTTTGTATAACAACACCTGTTTAGTTATGTTTTGTGTCCAATAACAAAAGTTTCCCACTGTTCATGGGATTACAATGAGACTCTATCTACATGTTCTGCACTTGGGTTTGATTATACAAGGTTACTTATAAAAAAAAAAAAAAACAACTGATCATCTGTTGATATCCTGCAGAGGGTAGTATGATGCTCTGAATTTGGCAATAAACTTTGTCAATGTTGGTCTCATGTACAGAACTGGAACCAGTCAACTCAACATTGTTAAAATGCTGGAAAATGAGCATTATTTTTACCTAGCCTGTTATTAATCAAAATAAATGCTTCTCTAATCCTCAACTTTATCAACTCACTGCAGATCCTGCTGGAGTTTACTTGAATGTTTGACAAAGTGGATGTGAAGGAGTCAAGAAAATGTGTCAGCCATGTCATTTTCTGCAGAATTCAATCTTGCATTCAAGATAACACACTGATTTGGACCTGTACCATGTTTTTCATAAAGAATATGATGTTGCTTCTCAAAAAATAAAGAAATAATACATCAGTCTGTTAATTAAAAAAATTGAAAGGGCTACTTATATATTTAGTCATATACCACCACACAGATGGAGAGGTGGACAGCAATGGATATTTCATTATATATCATCTAATTAAGGCATCAATTGGCAAAAGATGAAAATTTCTGGAATACTAACATGTTAGGTCAAAAGTTGAAAATATGTCAGGGAGGGGATTCAACAGTCTCAAATTTCAAGTGCTTTATTTTCTTCATTAGCATCTGAAACAACTTCTGTGAAAGAATCATGGTGAAAATTCATTTACACAAGGATACAGAAGTATTTTAAAAACGACATAATATGCCTGCCTTGTGACCTGTTCTCTACTAAAAACCTTGACCTTTGAGCTTGAAACTTGATTACTATATGTTAAGCTTTGGACATGGATAAAGTTAAAGCTTAATATCTGCTGGGGAAGGTGGTACATATGGATAAATATATGGATGCATGGACAGAGATAGATGACACCATAATATAATATGCCTAACCCAAGATGGGAGTATAAAAAAGGAGAATTTTTATACATAACAAGAAAAAGTATAATATAAAAAAACAAAAGATTAAAAAAAGAAAAAAAAGATTACACAAATTGGTATGAAAAAACTATATATTCTGAATAAATAACATATCTCCATTATAAAAAGAGAATGGTTTCCTGTTATGCTAAAAATCTATCACGTCTGCTTGAATTATACTGCTATCTGCACTTGAAACAAGAATCAAAGATGGCAAAATGAATTAAATACCAAATTACATAAATTCAGGGCTTCTAAAACGTTTGTAAATTAATTTTATTATACAACATATATGGAACAGCAAGAACTACTTATAATAATTACTGAGACTTGGAAAGCCAAACACTATGCTTATGTTTGACCTCTGAGGAACTGAAACATTCACTGTAGCATCTGCTTTCTGTATATTTTTTAATTACAGGAAATTTGTTCACAATGTCCTGGTGGACAATGATTCTGCAAAATTTCAAACCATAATGTAATTGGATTATACAGTTTGCCTCTGTTAAGCAGTCTCCATCAACAACTTTAAACATTATTATCATGCAGACAACTAATTCAAACTTAAGTGAACCAGACTTGTGGAATGTGACATGGCATAACTGATGGAATAAAGTGAAAAGAACTTTCTTTTCCATGAAATCAAAGTGGAGGCCTATAGTGAACTGATAAAAAATTATCGTACTTGTTATGATGCATCCCTTCAACAAGTTTGATTCCATGTACAGTAATATGTATACTCTGTGCTTAACACCTATGTGGTCACGAGTCAACATAAAAACTAATGTAAATCAGGAAACGGAAATGTAGGCCACATTAACCCAATCTGTAGCATAGTTATGGCACTAGCATGCATACAATCATCTAGTTTGATTTAGTGCTTAAGAAAAAAACCCTAAAAACATGTTATGAATGGCTCATAATGACCTACTTTTGTTATGTGCTCATCAAATTGGAGCCCTCATTAAATTCCAAGTTAGTAACATGATTTCTGAACTCTTCTCAAGTAACATTAAGATATGAGAATTTTTACCCTGCTTTTTATGGCAAGGATATTTTTTCAAAAACCATTTGTAAATGTTTAGTTTAGAAAACAAAGCAAGGAAATAGGTAAAGAAAAGCCAAGATCAAAGTTGTAGTGGGAGTGGTGATTCACACATTAGTGCTTTTATCCTGACAGTGACAAGTCTTGTTTACTGTTTTATAGTACAGCAGCACAAAAAGGTTATTTAGTGTCAAGGCAACTTGAGCAACGTGTTGTCCCTAGGACGTTCCATGGTAGGCAACCAGGATTGATCTGATGGTAGTATTCAAATCTGAACGATTTCAATCATGAACCATGCAAAAACATGGTTATCACCAACTAACTCTATGACATTTGTACAGAACGACTAATCAGAAAGAGCATCCAGAAAGACTTTAATTGCCACATGTCTATGTCTATTTCAAAGTACAAAGAACATATATCTGCCATCGTATTGTGCATGTCCCAGCAGATCAAATCTATGTTGTTTGTCTAAGATCATAAATGATCAGCATGGACCATGACCTACCAGCACATTACATGACAGCATATCCAGGTCTGCACTATTCAAAGTTGAGTGTAAGCTATACACTGGCAAAGATAGCAGACTGGATTCCTTAATGTTAATGATCAACTCTTATTTAAAACTTGATTATCTATAACTGAAGGTTGTTTTGTAAAAAAAAAACCATTGCCATTTAATAACCTTAGAAGCCTCTTGTGTAAATTATGCTACAATGGACAATAATTTTCAAATAATCAAGACTGAGATTAAAAAATCTATTCAGGGCTTCTTGAAGCCTTTGTCAGCTCAAAAAGTCAAATCAGTGCAATGTTTGAAAATGACCCTAAATGTTCCTGGCAAAATATAGAAACAAGTATTTTACTAAATCAATTTTAATAGAAATGAAGAAAATTTCTTACTGACAAACATAATCTTGGAGAGCTCATGAAAAACAAAGGGATGGAAAAATTTACCATTTACTATTTTAATGCCATGTGAGACATTTTCTTTTATCATTACAGAAGAAACTGATATGCTGTCCATTAAAAACATGCATGGAATCCAAAAAATTCACTCTGAATTTTCAACAGCCACTCATATATATATTACAAGTTGGAGATGTAGAAATTTGTTGAGACTGTTTTTGTTGATTTTTTTTCTATATAATTTACCTGATAAAAATTTCATATAGTCAATGAATAAAACATGAGATGTGCCAATCCATGAAATTAAATCATCATGAACACATTTTGGACAATGGTAAACTGTGAGATTTAGCAGCCGCAATGGTAATAAAATAATCTGAACAGCCTAACAGATTTTAACCAAACCACTTTCCCTACACACAATGCATTTTTAAATGGAACAGCCATAGCAATATTCACCAAATTATAAATAGAAAAATGTGTACTCCAATTTCACCAAATATCACAACCATTTTTGTATGTTTTATTATTTAGATGTTAAAACTTACTAACCTCACAGCAAAGTGTTAGTAGATACTCAAAATGTAGTAATGATCACAAAATACATTTAATGCAAAGTGGAATTGGTACAACCAGGCCATAATGATACCAATGATTTAGCCTGTATTAAGCAGTTTGTTAATTCTGCGTTCACAAAACTCTGCTTAAAAAAAACCCTAAATAAAATTTTGAGTTTCCAATAAAAAGACTAACAGAACTACAAAAGATTATATATATGAATATTTTCTGATACAGATGTAAGTTAAATATGTATAATTTATTCTGTAACAAGTTAACAAATATATAAATTATAACAAGTCTGAGTACAAGTCTGACTGCTCAGGCAAGTAGATTTTACAAGGCCAGAAGACTCAAGTTTTATAATTATCACCAACAGACCATGAGAAACTAAATTTTACCATCATTATGGCAAGGTGATGCTCTAATTTACCAAACAGTCACCAAATTATGCACAGAAAATTACTGACATTTTTATCATCTTGTGTACCAGAACAGCCAGCACCATGGACTTTTCTGTTCCAGATCTGCTTCCTATTCAATCTTAGTCAATAAAATGAGCTGGCTAATCAAACATAATAAATTGGTATCAGTTATTGGTCTGGTTAAACAATTGAATTTAATCTTTCTTCTGTGAGTACAGAAAAAAAAAAGACTTTAATAAACATGAAAATAATTGCGTTGATGGGCCTGCATAGGGCACAACACCATTCTATGTGGCACTACATAAATCCTTTTACATGGCACAGGTGATTGCCTTCAGATAAATATAACATTACAAAAAAAAACAAATTCGCATGATATTTTTTCTTTTTCATGCTGCATTTATGAATAGTGAAAAATAAAAGGATAACCTGTTCCATTTTTGTTCATCTATAGCAGAATACTAACCCTAAACCACAACAAAGCCATATTTCTGATAAACTGACGCAAAATAAAACTTAAAAATTTATTTTATGCACCAGACAATTTGTCAAATTTTAACAAAAGTCTGCACTATGATTGTGTTGAGATGAGATGATGGAACAGAAATTTAGTGCCAGGTCAGAACTAAATTGAGACCCCCGCTTTGTGGTCAAAATCATACAAAGTTATCAGATATGTTTTGTCTTATTAAGCTTGTAGGGAAAACTCCAGTTTGAAATTTAATGCAAAAAATGTAATTTTCATGGAAGCAAAATGTATTCCAAAAACATCAATGACCTAACTTTTGTATCAATAAATCATTTTAACATTTTTATTGACTAACCACTTATTTGATTAACTGTGCCAGCTCTAGTCAATATCATTATTAACTACAATTTGGTTTCAGTATTTGACACTTTCTCTGAATTTTGTTCCAGAATTTTATTTATTAATGAATCATGCATTCCTGTATACTCCTTTGTTAAAAATTGTGTCACTTACATAATTTATACAAACCAGAAAATATTTTACACAAGTGGAAATTAGTGACTTTAATGCAAAAGAAAGATCTGAAGACAACTGCACAAGCCTCTAAATTTTCAAATCTTGTTTTCTTAAATTAATAACTGTCAGCCAGTTAAACAAAGCAAACATTTCAAATTTTTCATTTTTACGCATATATTACCATCACTCTCCTATTATTTAATTTATGAACAAAAATCATACAAATACATAAGGTCTAAAAATATGTAGTATTCAAGTTAATTCTTAAAAACTGAATTTCTTGCACAATAACATTTTAAAACTTTTTCAAGTTTAAGTTTATAACTTAGTCAATTTTATATGACAAAAATATAGTTTGAGAAATATTACCTCCTTTATGCATTTCCAAAAAGATGTGTCCAGGATTAAACAAATTTAGTTTTATTTCAAAACACATGGGCAAAATTAAAGGAACTATATACCTTTTATAAAATTTCCATCATTAATTTGACAGAACATCAGTCAATTTCAATAATGAGCAATATTTTCCACTAATTTTAAAACTTAAAAGTGAAAGGCAATCTTAACACTTATGGTATCAAGGTCTGGGAAGGAATGTAGATATTTGTTTTTAGTATAGACTGTTTTTTCAATTATACTGTAAGTAACCAATTCTTCTGCAAAGCAATTTTCATAAAAGATATGTAACTCTGTTTTGACCCCGGTATTGGAACATGCATAAGTTAGCTTGGATTGTTTGACAGTATACTTTACAATAAATTGCACTGACAAAATGGCGTTTTTGTTCACACATCTGTAAAGTAATATTTTTCACTAAAATGAATTACTAGCGATAATAAAAAGTATCTTCTGGTTTTTTCAGCCAATTAGCTGCAAGTTTTTTTATATTTACTAAATTTAAATATTGTATCCAGTTGGTTATTTTGCCTATGTCTTGTAGAAATATACATATTATGGTTTCAAATTAATTTGTAAACTGAAAGTGCCTCTAGAAAGCAGAATTTAAAAGATAGAATTTGTGATTTAGAAAATATTGTAATTTCCAATATTTTTTTTGCAAAAGTTAAAATAATTATATGCATGAGCATATACTCTTTTGTTAAAAAAATTAGAGGATCATGCCAAGTGCTGTACTAAAGACCAAACCAACAAAAAATAAAAATACATATGTATTTAGCATTGAAAGCCCTTAAGAATCATAAAAATATCTGCATTTTTCGTGACAAAAATGTAATTAAAGAATGCACTAAAAATGTGTAACTTTGGTGCCATCTTTCATAGTTAAGGCCAAACAATGTATCATTAGGATGGTTTTCTCCACATTAAAGGCAGATGAATATGTATGCTTGTTAATATGATATGCAACATCACTGTAACATTTCAAATTTTTATCCCATCAAAGCAACAAAAATATTCCTGTCAAATGATATTATAGCTGACACAACTTCTGAGCAATTTTATCGAGATCCCTTGGTGGTGGTATCAAACTTTTTGGAGATCCCCTCTGTTGTTGCTGCATGTTGTCAAAGCGGCGCCGAAGTGTTTCTCGTAGTTCAAGTCGCAACCGTTGATACTCCTTTTCATCTTCTTTAAACCGTTTAATTTCCTCTTCTGATATCACAGTATCTTCATCTGAGGAACAGTACCCATTCTGAAGAGAAGAAAATGCTCTGACATGGTTGCAACTTCTGTCTCTTATGAAATAATAAACAAGAAAACTATTACACAATTTTAATAATTGTAATAACAGTTATTTGAAAGAAAATGTTGAAATCAATGAAAAGATGCACGATCTTATGATATCTTAGTCACTTATGTAATGACCTTATGATGTAATGACCTTATGATATCTTAGTCACTTATGTAATGACCTTATGATGTAATATTCAGACAAAAACTAAAAAAATTAACGACATACCCATTTCTTTATGTATTTAAAAAGACATCTATGACCAACCACCAGTACAAATTTGAGAAATTTTTCAATATTTAATCAGTTATTATTTTATTTACTATCACTGAAAGGGTACTTCCTACGAAAATTTCTTCATAATGACCATTACTTGGGGATAATACTCAACTAAATATCACCTAAAAATGCACACAGCTATAAATTATTGAAGCTATTTTGGATTGCTCGAACTCTGAGTTCTGTACAAAATGTCAACGTTTCACATGTGATCAACCTTAGGTAAATGGTAATGGCCAAACTTTTAAATTAAATTCATGTACACAGAAACTAATATTTGTGTCCACTTGTGCCTAACAAGATAACTTCTGGAACATCCCATGTGAAGACCTGGTCCCAGTTTCACTAAAATTCTTAAACTTATTACCTCAAATTGTGATTTTACGCACTTCAGGCAATATTAATATTTTTGTCAGAGACAGAGATAAAACAGAGGAGGCAGAACCACTTTCTAGTTTTAAAATTTAGAATATGGAAAACCTTTTGATGTGTGGAGGCTCAATGTCATCTAATACCCTGATCAAAAGTAAAATGGTAGACTGCTCAAAACATAAGAGGGGCAGTCAATAAACCAGGCATAGCCTTCAATGGGCAG
>QKMX01354595.1:0-10256 GCA_003401595.1 Venustaconcha ellipsiformis
CAGACTCCTGTGGTTTAACTTGTATCTTTTTATCCGCCCCCCCCCCAACACTTATCTTGACGTCCGCTTAAGTCGACAATTTTTCATCATGTCGATATAAGCGGGTAGCACTGTAACTAGCAAAGTCACTTGGTATGGTACAAATACCTAGCAAAGTCACTTGGCATAATACAAATATTGTACATGAAATAGTGTTTGAGAAATGCAAAAATATGATTCATACAAATATATCAGGACCAATTTAAGAACATTTTAAGGGTGTGTTATAATATTTTCATGGGTATGTTATAATAATTTCAAGGGCTCGTAATAATATTTTCAAGGGATTGTCATAATAATTTCAAAGGTTTGTTACAATATTTTAAAGCATCATAATATTTTCAAGGGCATGTTAAAATATTTTCAATGGTTTCTTTGGTGATATTTTCACAGCTTTGTTTTAAGACTGTCAAGGGCTTGCTATAAAATTTTCAATGGTTTGTTATATTTTTCAAGGCTTGTTATAATAATTTTAATGGTTCTGTTATATTTTCAATGGTTTGCTATATATTTTCAAGAGTTTGTTATATTTGCAAGGGTTTGTTATAATATTTGCAGGGGATTGTTACAATTTTATTACAGACTTGTTTAATTAACTTAATCACTTTTAAAGGCAAGTTTGGAAACTTTTGTTTTAGCCAGGTTGTGTAGAGTGCATTATCCAAATTAAAAAATAAAGTGTGACAAGTTTAGGTCTTCAAATATAAAGAATAACACACATATAAACATACACACATACAATCATGGCACAGTCCATCAAAATTACTGTCATCAATAACATCCTTATATCTTCTTAAGATATTCACATTTTTCTACTTAATCATAACCAGGATAATCTGCATTAATTTAATTTCTTGAAATTGAAAAAAATTAAACAAGTCAACATGGCATATTTAAAAATAAACATCTCATGTTAATAAAATACATGTCTTTATACTCAATTATAGAACATCAAAAGTGTTGATATCACAGTTCTCAGAACACAATATATTTATTGGAATGTTAAAAATTATGAATTTTACAAGTCATGTTGCATACCATTAAAAAAAATAATTAATTTGTGGCACACATCTGAATATATACATATAATAAATATCTGTAAAGATACACACCATTATAAGCATGTAGACAACTTTAATCTGAATATAGGATATGAATAAAGAGTGCAACTTACAATTAGTGTGATATAACTTTACCTGTAAGATGTTCATTAAAAACAGTCCATGCTACCTGATAATACAGCGTTTTTACTAAGTCACTATATAAACTTTTTTTTACTATCCTGCCACATTGAACTAACTGTGAAACTGATAAAATAATATATTCTCTGAGTGGCATTTGAACAGTTCTAAATATTTTGTTATACCTTTTCTTTATCCTGTCAAAAATTTAAGTGACTGCTGTAAAGCGGCAAAATAATGAAGATAACCAATATTCTGTGGAAGATATTACTCTTATCACTTGCAAAAATTCATGAGCTTATTTCAACATAGTGAAAAACCATCTGAATCTCGGAAATGTTTGAGCAAGATGGATCCCCCATTTGTTGCTGGCTGATCGAAAAGAGACCCAGGTTGAAATCAAGAAACTGCTCATCCAATATGAAAAGGTTGAACAGAGATGTTTGAATGAGAGTATCACATGCCATGAAACATGAATGCACTTGCTGAACTCAAAAGAAAATAATAAAGCCTGAGCTGGAGAAAACAAGCAGAGGCCACAAACAAATATCATTCTCATAAAAGTTTTCTACACTTCTTAATACAAAAGGTACAGTCATCCAAAGATACCTGATTCTGCTAGTGTCACTGGCCATTTATATGCCAATGAAGTGTTGCTAAATGTTGTGGAATACTACTTAACTAAATGTCCAAGCACTGATACCAGAGGCATCCTCTACATGATTACAATACACCAGCACATAAATTGGCTTTTGTGAGACATCCTGAAGAAGTATGGCATCCAAACTTTGCCACATCATTACAGACATGAGCGAACTGCAAAAGATGTTTGGCTGAATCTTGTTATTACAGAGGGAAAAATGATTTGAAAGCTGTCATGTGGCTGGAAATGTAGGTTTCCATTGTATGAACAACACTGAATACAAAATGGCATTTTATAACTGGATATTTGACAGAGAAAGTGTATACATGGGGATTAGTAAGAACTTTGTTGTATAGCATATTCATAACATTTTAATTCCCCTTTTTAGCACTCTATTGCTTCACCTGAATGATGGGACACTTTAATCTTTCATTGCACAATTTGGCTCCTAGACCACCCAAGGATTTGGTACATACAGTAATGCATATGATAGTGCATGAATGAGGTTTGAGTGAGACAATATATTTATATCATTCCTGAGGTATGAATGAGATAATCTATACCATAGATGAAATGTAACAGTGAAACATGTACATAATGTTTTTGGAGTGTCACAGTAAATTACATTTTTTTCCAATTAGGTAATGAATCATATCAGGTATGTTGTTATTGTCAAGAAAATAAAGGGAAATAACTTTAGAGAAAATAGGAATGGCATCTGGTCAAATTTTTCTTTATCAAAGATTAATTTNCATGTCTGAAATGTAAGGCAGTTTCTATGTACTCACAAAGTACTTGTTTTGTAAGTACACATAATCAAGCATCACATGGCATGATGAGAAATCGTATGATTTCACGTGTGAAAATATAAGAATATATTTTTCACATGTGAAAATATAGGATACAAAAAATAAAATAATTATTTTGCCAACAAGCCAATATATTTCACACTTAAGTGTATAATAAAAGAAAATAACTTGCATTGTCTTTAAAGCATTTAATTCAATTATAAACAAAAAACAGTTGTTAGACATAGCACTGTCAAATATCATCACCATATGCACATGTGCTCGCACATAATCACAACCACACTGACATTAGATAAAAAATATTACACTAAGATTCTGTCTTAAAAATATATTACATGGCAAAATATAGGCTTAATTAGTTGCGTTCTTCGCTGCTCTCAATAGTTTAGTAGGAGTGTTTGAAGATAATCCAAATGTCATTTGTTGTTTGTGCTCATATTGTCACTCTAATACTAGAGACTGGATGGTAATAGTGTTCAAACTTCCCTACTGGATTCTCTGAATGAACAAAGGCCGGAACTGGGTTGTTCTTGCTGAATTTAGGTGTGACCATTTCCATGTATGTGAGGGGAGATGGACATAATTTTTTGAAGATTAATGTGGGATATACAGGTAATAAGTAAGACTAATTGACTCCACCTAATACAGGTGTTAATGCAATTTTTTTATCAACACAAAATCAAATGTGTAAATATTAGCATGTGCTTATTATTGTCTTTCAATCTATCTATTTCATTACTAAAATCATCCTGAACAGCATGGGTTAATTAATAGTTACTATTAAGATAATGAATGGTAATAAAGTAAACTTCTCTGGATGTTTAATTCAATGTGTTGGTTTGTCCCAATGTTATACACAAGTGGTGCTGCTATACTCCAGTATGTCAATGTTGATATAGCATTTGCATTATGTGCAAAATATGAAATGCTACCCATTGCTGCTATGCTTCATAAATTCAGATTCTGTCAACCAGGAGTTCTGAAATTTAGTTTTGCTGGGCTTTGCTTGCTTCGCCGAGAGCTAATTGTTCTTGAATCACATTAAATATGTTTTTATATTTTTCCTTTAAAAATGAATCACACTTTAACAGTAATCCATTTTGCTTTGCATTTTATATATGGAGTAAAATCCAACTTCTGTTCACACACTTGCCAATAATCTTTAAAAAAGATGGCTTAAACATTCTCATTCAAGGCAATGATGTGTACTAACTTGCTGCTCTTGAACATAAATCTCTCTGATTTACTAATAACTTTAAATTAACGGTTTGTTCCACTTTGTGAACTGTACCTATGCCTAATGGGTTTTTCCATATCAGTCTTCATAGGAATTGACATATCACCCTAGCCACTGTCAGAGAGATATGTAACATGTTGGTTGTTTATACCCAACTTCCTTGCCTTTTATGCCGTTATGACAATTAGCTCTACAAACTGCACCAAGGATAGTTTTATCAGTTTATTGCATATATTGGGATTGTGGGTTATTTTTGTGACAATTACTGAAAATCATGTTTTTTTTTTTAAATCTCAACCTTTCACAGGATCTGGGAGTACAAGTTCATGTTTTTAGCGTAAAATATCATATTATGGCAAGTATGTAATGAACAGATGGATGTTGGACAGACAATGGATAACAGGCCACCCCAAAAGCTCTTTTGATCTATGACCAGTTAAGCTAAAAATTATTATCATTATAAATTATTATAAAATTATTATAATTATTATTATTTTTGAACAGTAGGAGAATAATAGACAGCGGTGGAAATGTTTGAGAATGAGATTCAAATATCACTCAAATCAGAATAACAAAACCAATGGGAAAGTGGATAGGCATGTAATAGAGACATTTATTAACTAGAATAAATCGACTGAACAAACAATGAAACCATACTGATTTTTCAATGAATCGTACAAGTATCATATATAAAACATCAATTACCAGGATGGGGGACAGAGTTCATCAATTACCCAGACCCAATGGGGGACAGAGAGTTCATTAATTACCCAGACTCATGTAGATTGTAATAAGTACAAATGATGTCAGGTTACCTGGTTGTAGTCTACATGAGTGAATAATCTAGATAACAGTTGTCTGGACAATTTATATTTTACTGTATAATCATTATTTTCTAATTACAATAATCTTCAATTTTTCATGTTTTTGGTCATGTGACAGTTCATGGCTATAGGCATGAGAACAATTTTCGCTATGAGTAAATAAGTAATTTACATTACGCCATGTATTGATGTCCATATTGTTGGGGTTTTAAAACATATTTAATGTTTCAATACAATCAGCAAATCTCTATACAAAGGTCATAGCTATCACAATAATCATAAAACCCAATAAATAAAACATTTACTGTGGATGTCTGAAAATTAAAATATATTAAGGAATAAAACTGTTGTACAAAGGGTACTTATTTCTCTAACAGAAGCATACTATTAAACCAATTACTTAATACAATTACTAATTATTATAGATTACTTATAGACAATGAGATACTCTGGATAATATTGATTTTGATTAAATACACAAAATATCCTTGGAGTAAGTACATCATCTACACAAGAGTCAAATAATTTGGATTGTGGATCCCTTTCATTTATAGCAGGAGGTCGTTTGTAGCTGGGGTCTCCGAGGGTCATATTTCCAGCAAGTACTTTCGCTTGAAAAATGTATTTCATCCCGTTATCATCTGGAGCTGCATAACCATCTGAGTACTTGGCCTGGCTGGCAAAATAAGTACCTTTTCCGAAAAGAGTTCCAACTCTCTCACCTGCAAGTCGGAAGTCAAAGTTCTGATCACAAATTGCGTGAACAACGTCGAATGCTGTGCCGTGATACAGATCTAATTCATTAGCACACCCGGGTCCATATTCTGCCTCAAACCTTCGCCTTGTCCTGACATGAAAAATAGGAAATATGCAAATATTTGGTTCGGTTTTGTGTTTTACATTATAGAAACAGAAGAAAGTTTTTTAGTATTGATGCTACTGGAATACAATACAGCAGTTGACTTGTGGAATCTAATTAAAAACATAAAAATCTGACAAGCATTGATAAAATGTCATGTTTTGCTGACCTTTCAAATTTCTCAAAGTGACACACAGCATTAGGAACATGTCATTAATAACAATAACTCCCCCTAACATGAAATGTAATGCTTTTTCTGATACTGTAATCCCAAAGTTTATCAAAAGATAATCTTTTATTATTTTTGGTCAAATCTCCATGTAGAACTGCTAAGATCTGTTTTTAATCAAAATGCTGACCAAGGCTGATCCGACTGTAAGATATAAATTAATAAAATGAATAAAAAGTTATATTTATATAGTTCATTATTGTAATTAGCCCTCATACTGGACTTTTCCCCCTTTATTTAATTTCCTGTGATTGTATACAATAAGTACTATGGTCACTACCTTATGTATTCATAGACAGAAGACAATGGTAATGTTCATAGGTTTTAAACTTTAGCTCATGAAGATTTAAAGAAAATGTCACATGAGTTTTGAATTTTCTAAGAACATAAAAACACTGTATTGCACTTGTAAATTTATTTTTTTCATAAATCCTCAATGAATATAACTTGAAAAAACTTTCATACAGATCTTAATATAAACATAATATTGACAGTGATATCTACATCTTTCTATCTTTAAACGTAGATAATCTTTCATCAATTATGTCACTTACAGGAAGTAGTGTTCCCACAAAAATGGATTCTGTATTCGCTCAATTCTGACAATTTCTGCCTGAGGAAGAGTTTGACGAAATGACTTTATAACACTCTCCTTCTCTTTCCCATGTAGGCTGTTGCCACTCTGTAACTCAAATCTCTTAAGTGTTTCCTGCCTTTTCATTGGTTCCCAATAGGGAGGCAGAGTTACCCCCCTTTGGGTGGTTGCAAAAGATTTGGTTTTAGCTTGTTGTGATATTCTGAAAGAAAGTAAGAAAAAAATTTGGGTATGTAGACAAAAAAATGACATTATAATGAAAAAGAAGTTCAATACATGCATGTGCCTTAATAAATGCACAACAGCCTCTTTGGTTAAAATCTGATAAACTATGTATGATCAGCAAATGTGTCTTGATACGCTCATGGCAGCTGGGTGGAAAATAGCCACTAGAACCTGCTAAGAAGTCTAATTTTTGTGGAGCTTACTACTATGCAAACATGGTGTATACTTAGACCTTGATTTGTTGGTTAAATCAATCTGAAGGCTTTATTTAGTGTGACCATGCTGGGAGACAGAATGCACTTCTAAAATGAAGAAAACATAACAAAGTCAAAGGAAACAAACTTTTTATGACACATGGAGTAGTCCTTTTCTTAAATACAAATTTGCAGTGTTTGCCACATGGAATCAAATATCTTAAACTCAGATTTTGACATGATCAAGTAAAATTTTTCTGACTGACACATGCAATTCTTCTTCTTCACATCAACTGTACTTAGCTATCAGATTGATATATATCATGAAAACAGCATACAACTTTTTTGAACTGATGCAATTATGCTATTAACTGTTGAGATTATTTGGACAAAGAAAACCTCCAAAAACTGGAAAGCGATTGATAATAAATGTTTAAACTACACAATAAGCAAACTCTGAATAAAAAAGACAAGACTTTCATTTCATTCTGAATGACATGAACAAAAGAACACACTTTTTCAGATATTCTTTGGTGCTATCATCTGTGCACAGATCCAGTGGTGTTAGTCCTGCCTTGTTTTTCTTACTAATGTCACTACCTGCCTCAATCAGGAGAGAAGAGATTTGTAAACCAGTCTCATCATGTGTCTTCACACCCAGGAGTCGTGCAAGCTGAAGATGGAAAATTCAGTTAAAATTGTTGAAGATGCTGAGCTTTTCATTTGCAACAAGAATGGTTCCTTATAAAACTGTCAAACAAATCAAGAATGTTGAATGGGTGCTCATTTCAAATTAAATTTATGAAACTAGCTGAACAATTTCTATTTTTTGTGTGAATGCCTTGGTGATTAAGAAAGATCCAAATTATTTAATAAATTTCACATATTTCATTTGATATGAGCACAGATACAAGTCTTTTTGTCACATGACTTAATCAAAGTGCTAAGACTACTGGTTGCTTGGCGAGTTGATGTTATAACTAACATCAAATAAGTGATATTGCTAAGAATGGTCCTTTTTGCTATAATAAATATACTGCTTTAAATAATCTTTACAATATTTCTCTAAAAATTCTTTTGTTTTTATGTCATTATGGAATTTATATTAACTTTATATTAACATTATCAAACATTGCAGGAGCATTATGGGGACTTCCTTAAAAAAGAATTTTCTACTTTCAAGAATTATCATCAGATGTATTTTTATCCAAGAGAGATAACTATTATCAGGTCTAATCATGGACCTAAATCTTAGTTGCCTTCCTTGACAAATGCAATTGACCACAAATGCTAACAGCACTATACTTTGTTACTCATTTTAGAAAGACCATTAAGTTTGATTTATTATTAGCAATGCAAACTATATTTGGTAAAAGAGATGGACATTATGCCATAATGTGTGGAGGGACTGAAATCTCATACAAACTGAAAATAAGACCTAATTCAATACCATAACAATATAGCATAGTGAAATGAATGAAGTGTATTTGGATGCTTCTGAATTTTCACTTGTTTTACAGTGGCATATTTATAATGGGTTGGGGCAACAGCTGCATCAAATCACTCATTTGTCTTGTTAAATACATTTTCCTGTGAAAGAAAAACATGCTCATTTTAAGTGAACCACCTCCATCCTTTGTCAAACCAAACTGCTGTAGACAAAATGTCTAATCAACACTTGAATTCTTCACTTGATAACATGATGTCATTTGCAATGTTGTTAAGTGTGTTAAGACTGCAGTAAAAACTTAAGTAACAGAAAAGAANCAAAACCAACAAGTTTTATAAAACTTAGCAAATAATTTAATTGCCAAAGTTAAAAAAATAAAAATGTGAGGAACTTAAGTGTTGAAAGTGAATCCAACGGAATAGACCATCAAAACCGTTCTCTTTGACAATGCTGCATGCAACTGATGCGGGGCTTGTTTTGTAGTTATACAAATTGTCAGTTTCAAAGGAAAGGACAAATTCTTCCATATTTCAGAATTAAATAAAACAGGAATTTGACTGTCCGCTGCCGAAAGGGTGTATTGGTAGTAGTTATTACATTAAAGACATGGCTTCTATTAATTTGTGTCATCAGCAATATCTTGCATAACTCGGTCCTTTCCCTGAGATGTGAATAGTGTTGGCTTAGCTGTAAAAGCTCATAATCAAATTGATAAGATAATGCTTGTAATTCAATGAACCAACAAACTAGCAAGAAAAAGTAAATCTTGCATTCATCATTGACGATTCTAAAAACAACAAACACCATTCTCTACCTATCACAAATTTATGCTCACAAACTTAAAAAAACAGAAAAGAAGCAAAACCAACAAGTTTTATAAACTTAACAAACAATATAATTTTCAAAGTTATAAATTAAATCTGTGAGAGGAACTTACAGTATTATGAAGTAAATCCAAACTAGTCCCTATAAAGGTCTACGAAAGTCTTAAATGAAAGAAAAGTTCCTTGTAAATTTAAATACAGGAAATGTACTTGTCTTCCAAAGAGCCAAGATATTGTCAAGATGGTGCTGTCCAGAAGTCCTTTGAATAATTTATAACAGTTCCAGAATAAAATTATAGTCCAAATAAATATCTAAGTACAACATACAATACGTCTGCAGACTTACAACAGGAACACAATAAGTATGAATGACTCCAAAAATCAAAATGAATCTGATAGCTTAACATTCTCCTTAAAGACGCCATATATTGCGACTGTATTTTGAAACAGACCCAACGTCACTTTATACACTATTGATTTTGCATAAATTAAGAAAATTCATGTGACCTCATGCAACCAATGGGATGTGACAGAACTATTCTAGAAACATCGATAACATATCAGTCATTGAGAAAGTATGCCATAGGCACCATTTTAAGTCTTATTATTATGATTATTATTAGTAACTGTCAACACATATGTAAAGATCTATTTATAAATCCTCTGTCATTTTATAATCAAGTCCTGAAGGCCAGGCTGAACTAAAGATATTCTGTACACACTACAGTCATGAGTAAGAATTATAAAAATTTGATAATATTATGTACCAGGAGTTACAAAAAATATAGATAGGCATAACATGTGTTACTACATGATTTAAAAAAGGAATGTGTTTATTAGTAGTTGTTGTAGTCATCTCACTCAAAGCGAGTCTTGGATTTGGACTTTATATATCTGACTCCCTATGTCTATTTATAGATGTGAGAAAAATACACAATACAGGTAAAAAGAACAAATGAAAGAGATATATGTTGTTGTATTCAAGAGAGAAAAAATTTCATGTATATGTGCACAAAAGCTTTCAATGTTGAAATTGTTAGTAAAATTAATTGCTGTTCACAAACTTGATGAAAATCTTGTTTTACAAGTAATATTTGCAAATCTGAAATGTTAACCAGTAACACTGTATTGAATCATGTTAACCAGT
>QKMX01354609.1:20934-31390 GCA_003401595.1 Venustaconcha ellipsiformis
CTGTTAGTACCATTTTTGTAAGTCTTTGTTATGACTCGACGGGAGATCGAACCCACGACCTCCCGCATCGAGGAGGACGCTCTAAACACTACGCCACCGGAGCCGTTAATAATGAAAGTATGTGATCAATATGTAGAAAGATGTATTATAGCGTAAGGCCTCCATGTGTCCACGAGAGGGATATTTACTCGAGCCAGTAAAACTGATGTTAACACAACAATTGCAAACCTAAAAATGTAGTAAAAAATAGCTAGTCATCAATTCGTTCAAACAAAAGACCAATCAGAGATACCTGTGAAGAATCTTCCAGCGGACACTCTGATTTCTTGTCCCACCATTCCTTCTTCATAGTCTCCAGTTTTCCAGATTCTCGCAGTTGTAATACTGCCAAAGTCAACTGGTCTCTGTGGATAAATTTGAAAATAAATATTAAAGCTGCATACAAAGATCAATTAAGATAATTGCAAGACACGATTTTATAACTGTCCTAATGATATTTACTTTTTTGTATAACATTTGTACAATGGTATATAAGAGTAAAAAAGAATGGAAATGTCAGTTAATTTTATAGTTAAGTAGATAACTCTAACACAGGTACATAAACCCAAGATTCTCTGTGTGACTTTTATTCCCTTTTCCCTCTATCATCGAGCCTCCGTGGGTGTTTGCATAATTTAACACATTGACGTACAACAATGCTATATAATGTTGAATATTTTGAAAGATGTACTTATTAAATTTTAAACGCCTTGTTAACTTGTGTCCAGACAGCTTGAAACATTAACGTCTAAACAGGTTTTAAAATCAAAGCATGACAATACACAAACTACATAAGTGTTTTAGTAAGAGGCAGCGAAAAGAACGAGATTGACCTGAGATATGGAGATGTCAAGGCCATCTGACCGACACGTATCCGTAAGTTATGTCGAACCAGTTCTTTTCATGAAACCTGTAGTTTTGTATTTATTACGTCACCACTTCATTTACGCTGGCACATTTTGAACTAAACAATGTGACTGGAATTTAAAACAAATTGAAATTTGCAAGTTAATTAGCTATATCGAACCATATCGACCCGGATGTTTACTGGCAACCCCTAAAACTAGCCTAGGTGCGACTTGAACGTCCAGTATGGAAAACATGACCAACCCTGTGAGATTGAATGGGAATTTAATAAATATTTATATTACCTCTACAATACATTGACATGTGCAGATTGTATGTGATGCTAATGGTATTGGTAAACAATCGCCTTGCCTTATCTGCAATTATTAAGCTCATATACGAAAATATGGAATGAACACCAGATCATTAATGTAAGATAATTTTCCGAATTTTACACATTTCATATGAACGTGCAAGCTGTACCTACCTTAAATCCGATCCTATTGGCGTTGCTATTCCATATCCCTTGGAGTCTAGATTTGCTCCTACTTTCATGGTGTCGCAAGGCTTTCTCATGTTTATGTAATCATTGGTTGTTGATTCTATCAAAAAGGCATAGTTTCCCTGCCTTACTTTCTCGACACCGAAATCATTTTTTGTTACAAATACACTTGGACTGGCAGATTGCATATATGCCCACATTCGCTCATAAAGTGCTACTTTGGATTGCTAAATGAAAACACAAATACCTCAGAATGATTTTGGGCAAAATTCCTGCAGATTATATTTACCCTACTATTCCTCAACCGAAGAAATTAATAACAAATGTGCGCTTGTTTATTTATGTGCTAAATCCCTTGTTTATAGAAGTGTTTTACTGAAAATTGATAAAATATTGCCAACTAAAGGTTAACTTCGAAAATGTAAAATATAACATCTCAAGTATTTAGGAAGCCAATATGTTAACAGAATGTACAAGTTAAAATATAAAAGGTAACGATTTTCGAATGAATCTAAAGAAAAGAAATTAAAATATAAAGTCCACATTAAAGTAAACTGGTAGTGAACAGTTTTTGTAAGCTTTATGATTCTTAAGTTGGCTAATAAAACAAATAATTTTACCGTAATCGGTTAATATCTCTATTTTCGCATTTTAATATCTCTAATTTCATACTTATGGTTTTCATTACTTTGCAGCATGTGTTACAGTACAATTTTCTAAGCTGCAGATCGGTATGTCACATATATTGCAAGAAATGATCTAAACGTTTAGACAGAATATTATCCCAAATTGACAAATACTTACACATGAAAATACCATGATGTATGTTACATGAACAAAATCCTGACTTTATTGTGTTGAAAAAATTCTGTGTGGTGCGAGACAAATTCTTGTATTATTCTCAGAAAGACAACATTTCTTATTCAAACTTGCAAATACACAACGAGGCATAATATATATGAAAATTTTGCAAAATCTCCCCAAAAGTGAGTAAAAACCGAATCGACAAATATGCTATATTACTTAAACTCAGTTCAAAAGTCAAAATTGTTTTCAATTTGTCGATTTTTGCGACATGCAAGGATGCACAATGAATCTATACTACTTCCCCAAGGCCCAACGGGGATTGCAGAAGTGGCGTAAAAGAAATGGAAAATCGTGCTCATTGACTTTTCCTTAAAAAAAAACAATGTCCGAACGGTATCGGTCTGTGTTTACCTTGAAGAAGTTCTTCGTACTGCCAGATTCGACCGTGCCGTATTGTATTTCTGTCTGCTTTGCAAGGTCTTCTGCAGATTCGATGGGCGTCAGCATCCTCTCCACTGTCAAGAAGGCTGCTAAATTGGCTGTGTAGGACGAGATGATGATCAACGTGAAAAACCACCAAACGCTGCCAACAATTCTCCCAGACACTGACCTGGTAGGTATTCAAACATCACAGATTTATATTGAATTCTGCTGCTTCCATTACTTGGTTGGTAAAGCAAAGAAATCTAGTATGAGGAATAATGTTTGTTTTATGCTCGGTTCTGCAGAGCAGAAGGCAAATAATGTCACTCTGAGAATATTACTGCCACTTATGTGATATCCCCATGCTATTGATAATTTGCCCAACCAATGTGGCTAAAAAATCTAGCGAAATTGCGATCATACTGATTTTTGTCTCTCGGGGCAGTTTTCTCGAGTTAGCTTGTCTAGGTCCCCATGTAAGAAATACTTGCTAACATGTTGGAGCAATGTGTTATATATGGCAAATCTCATCTTTCTCATATCCGATTACTACGTATTTCTCCAATATCATGGATACATAGATGCACAATACATACATGTGACCATGAACATAGAGTTACTGATTTTTACTTGTTCTAATCGCTGTGTTTACTACATTTAGTATATGGCATCCTGTTCCACATCATTATTAGCTCATATGTTTCACATGTGCTATGTTGTTTCAATTAAAAAGAAGAAACACGTGACTCTAAAGCACCGTTTGACACAGTCGTGACAGATTAGAATTAACTATACTACTGATCAGTGACGACTGAGGCTTTATTAATTAAGATTTGCTTTTACTTGATGAACCAGTTTAAATATATTTCCAAAAAGTTAAAGTCTTTGACTTATTTATTTGATTTTTACAAAAATTCTCAAAGTATTATTCCATTATTGCGAATTTATTCAGAGGAGATCATGAAAGCTGGCAGACAAGTATCTATCTGGAATTCATTTTGAACATTTGTGTAGAACCTTTATTTTAATCCATGTTACTGTATGTTTTCTTTAAAAAAAATTCATTTCCCTTTACCTTTGGCAATTCAATTGCTTGACTTTTACGAAACTTGTTGGCTTCGCTTCTTAGTTTACTACCATAGAGTGGTAACAGAAACTGGTAGCTCGTACGGATTACTAATTTCAGAATATTGTTTTTGAAATATAAATTATTTCAGTTTAAACATTTTCTGTATCTGGCCTTTTGATTTTATATAGAAAAAAACATGACGCTTATAGTGGAGAGGTTGTTTCCAATCCGACACAGAAAGGATTGGATTGTTTATGCAAAAAATGGGTAGCTGTAGATTGCCAGCGACTATTCTATTTCGGAAATAAGCAATCTTTGTTAAAACAAGAAATTAAATTTTCTTTAGTCCAGTATTTGGTAGAAAAGGATTTTTTCAATACACATGATTTGAGTTCAGTTAGTAAATATGGCTTTGAAGTGAAAATAGTAGAATGGAAATTTAAGAAAGATCGAAAGAGAGCTAAGAAAAGTTTCAATTTCAAAGGAAGAGGCGCAGATGCAATCACAAATGAAGAAAGAGAGATGCAAATAAAATTTTAAATGCAAAAGATGAAAGAGATATGACAAAGGAAATGTAATATGATCAGATGGAAATTAAAAGAAGGTAAGCAGAAAGCACACCAACACCCCGTAATGATGGTTCAGGTTTTGATGTTACCAAAACTATTAGGTCATTACCTCTTTTTTAAAAAAAAAACAGCAAAATTTCCACATTTTGAAAAATAGCTAAGGATTTGAAGTGGCTAGGAGAACACTGGCGTTTTGTTAATACCGAGTGTACTTATTTGCAAAGATTTGAAGTCTATGCTTCATTCTCAGTAGAAACAATTACTGATTATGATGTCGTTAAGGAATGTGTCTTGAAAGGAGATGAATCGTCATCCTAGGCATATAGACAGCGGTAGAGAAATTTTAAGAAAAGAACTTGCCCATGTAGAGTTTGCAAGGAAAAAGAACAACGATTTGATACATTGTGTGCATCTTAAATTATTGAAATAGATGATAACTACCTTAGATAATTCATATTAGTCTAAACTGTCAAGAAATGAACACATATACATGCGAAGATCTATTTTGATGAGCAAAAAGACGAAATATTAGAAGATGCTACTCGTACATATGGTGGTTATTCTTTGACTCACAAAATTTTCTTGAGCAATACATTTTCCTTTCAGCAGGTAAGAAATCAAATCAGTCTTAGACGAGTACTTACAAATCTCGATCTGCAGAACTTATAGGAATTAAACATCTGATAAGACGGATCAGAATTCCTTACCTTTCATTACGTGCACGGTCATGTATTCAGGTTTCATGAGAGGTTTTCATATACTTTCATATCAGGTACTTTTCCTGTGCCTGAGAAATATTCTGCTAGTGAATGTGGTATTATTCAGAGAGTAGAGTACGTCTTTGCTAACATTCCTCTCCATTGTACATATTTATCATCAGACTCAGTTTCAAGACCTGTGACTGTTAGAGAGGTGAACTTTTCACTCATTGAGGGTTATCTGGAGATAAAGTGTTTAATCCATTTGTAACTGACAAGCTTTGTTTGAACCATAAGGTTTACACTCTGCTTATGCTGGTGTATTTATTGGTCAGGATTTGATGAGGTTAAGTGTTCTTTTTTATTGATGAATCAAGAGGAATTTATCACAGTGATATTCATTTTACTACTTGTTCTAATTATTTTACCAGGGTGACAAAAGGCAATCACTAAATGTTGAACAGGAAAATGCTCATGAGATCTCCTGTTTGTTTCGGATGGTTATGAGAGAAGAAAATGGAGACCAACTGAGATACTCGATGAGGACGAGTAGTCAGTGAGCTGTCAAGTTATTATTCATGTTAAGATAAACTTCTTTCAACAGAGTATTGAAAAAAAAAATCAAGATAAAGCAGGGGCCATATGTCCCTTTATAAGTAAATATTTACATCCGCGAATTCTTAAAATCCATAGTACATCCCTACACACATACAACAGAGGATTCAGCTACTAATGTTCTTGATTATATCTCTGACTTTAAAGGAGACCAAAAATAAAGATTTTCTTTTTATGTATGTAATTCTCTACAATTTTTAATTCGACTGTAATGTTTATAAATTACATATCGTGGTCGGTTAGTGATTATATTGTGCGGAGGATACCACGATCCCGTAAACTGCCGAATTTTTCCGAGTTTTGATAAGACGACAGATCACGTGGTCCCGTGAAACAATACTAGCAAGTACTTGAATAGAAACAGAAACATGGCGAGCGAGGCTGACAGGAGGAAAGCCAGATAAGCGTTGCACATACCATATTTTTGGGAATGACTATATATTATTCAAAATTTTTTTCAAATATTTCCATCCATGCTAACCAATTTGTTATGTAAAGAAACCAATTTCCTTTGGTCTGAAAAATGTCAGGAGGTGGTCGATAAATTCGCCATACATACGAGTACATCGGTTGTTACAGCTCCACATTTGAACCAATTATTTAAAATGTCTGTTGATGAAAATGATGGTGCAGTGTTTGATCTATTGAGGAGTGCTTGGCTTTTACATTGGGTTACAAAACTTGGAAATGTATAGCTGAGGCAGATTTGTTGTGAATGTCACATATTGAGAAGGAGAAGATTGTGTTTTATAGCCATATACGTGTTTATAAGGAGAGTATTTAATTCATTCCTATGTTGGATTCTTATTTTCTTATTTATGTTATCATGTTAATAGCAATCTGCAGATATGTTTAATGTTGTGTTTGGATATAATTTGAGAGAAGACATTTGTTTGGATTATATATTGGAATTGCAAAGTGCTTATAGGACTAAATGTTCTTCTGAGCATTTTGGATAATTCCATTGTAATACATATCAGGACTGTTAGATCTCCTCTACTTTCGAGGATTCGGAACATTCGTTTCTTTCAGAAATGTGTAGATGTTTTGAGAATTCTTTGAGAAAGTATTGTAAATTTCTCGTACATTTTATTTTTGAAAAACGTTTTTAATGCTGATAATTTTTTTTTTTCAAGTTTTGCAAAACGTGTTGGTTTTTGTGTCTTTCTGTTACTTTGACACCATAGAGTTGTAATACTGTCATCAATGTGTTGTTTCTGTTTCTGTACGACTGGTCTTAAATGAAGCTGTTTGAAACGGAAAGTCTGCTGAAACTTTCATTATAACAGTTGTACTATTAAAGAAAAAGAAATATTCTTTACAAATGATCTTTTTTGGTGGTGGGTTATGGAGAACCTTGTTTTATTTCATCTTTATTGCTTATTTTCAGTAAGTCGATAGTAAACCGTTTGTTTCTTACAATCATCATCATTGTGTGAAATAGGGTCAAGTAGAAATTAATCTTAACAGTCAAAGATTCTTTGAAAATATTTGCTTTGCTGGGCTCATTGAAATAGTTTTTTGTTATTGTTTCCTGGAGAAAATTGATCAATTTGTTATTGCTTCACAAATTTAAATAGTCCTCTGCATATGTATTTATAACATTGTTGTTAGTGACATTGTGATTTTAAGTTTGGAGTTGGTGTTTTTAACATTTACCATCATCATTTGCAAACATTCTCATTCTTACATGTACAATTTGGGGTGGAAAAACCACCCGTTTAATCAGTCTTTTTTCATTCTTGATGTAGATGTAGTAAACACTGAAAAATTTATTAAACAATGAACATTTTGTCAATCTTAATAGAGCTTATTTCAAAATCGTGCTACTAACGACCCCAAAACCATTGCTATTGTTCTTTTTCTTATTGGTTTACCGCCGATAAACAATAGAGTCGCGCCGAAACAACTGATGAGGAAGAACCCGCGGAAAGCCAAGTATGAACCATTGGAAGTTACTGGTAAGTTTTCTCACATACCCATATTGACCGAGCCCAAGATCTGAGACCACAGAGCCAGAGGTGAGATGGCAGGCAGAGATCTGTAAATGCGAGAGTTTTAGACCACACGGTTACTACTGCGTGATGTTTTAACACTAGACATTTTTATGAGGGTAAACAATTTACAAAAATTGAGATAGGGACAATCCCAGCTTAAAACAGTAAAATGTCAGTAAAATGTATGATATAATCTTCCGCTCAGCTCTTAAATTTATATATTATCGATGGAAAACCCCATAGAATTTTCATTCCTGTTTGTGCAGTTTATGCAGAAATAGATATTTGTGTCTTAAAAATCTCCGAATTATTATTCCAGTTTTGCTCCGTTCATTTATAAAAGACAAAACAAATCTTAACCATTTAAATAAACAAAAAAATTGTATGCTATATCTTTAGATATATAGCAGTAGGTGGTGAGGATAAATAGACCTATGCTGTTGTTGAATCGGTGTATATGTGCTATGGTAAATCGAACATAGTATTTGTTGTTTTTTAAATGTATTTATTCGGTGTAGATTAACATTGTGTATTTTTGAAAGATCTTTCAAGTGTTTTGTAAATTTAGTCTAATACAAAAATAAATATGTATCGGTATCAAATACACAATTTATTAGTTATTCGTACTGCACTGATGTAACCATATTATTATTAGGGTTAAAGCTAATATTTTATGTGCATATCGTTAATCTTTATTATCTTTATCATTCCTTTAGTGCATTCTAAACTTGTTTTTCTGTTTTAGATCTGAAAATTTACAAATTTATGCTCTTGCATATTTTTCAGTATTGCTAGCTTTGAATATACCTATTATACTTGTAAATAAATAGGAATTATCTTTCATGTTTAATATTTAGATGGCCTCACAAAAACCCTAAAAAATTCAGCAAGATTTAGATTTGCGTAATTCGTTTTTGTGTGTAATATATAATTTAATTTATTATGTCACATTTGTATTTTATTGTAGCTGTATACATTACACTACACGAGTGAGTTGCTGCAATTAAACACTAGGTCATTACCCTAGAAATTTTATTTCTGTGTTGTCGTTTGTTGGTGGGTTTGTGCAAAATCTCTACTGCACTAAAATCTACGATATTTACACTAGCGAGATCAAATTCCAAAACAGAAGAACCCAATATATGTCAACTTGACAATATATTACATTCATTAAGATCGGAAATTAAATTTAATAGTATGAATCCACTTAATAATTAAATATAAATATTCAAACTTTGAATCCAATTCCTAATTCAATAGGGCTATTCAAATTTAAATATAATAACACGTTTAGGACGAAATTTATTCTTATTGTACTAAAACATTAATATGCATTGAATACTGTTTCTTTGTTGTCTCAGTACAATTTTGACACAATTCTAATTTGTTCCATTCATCCACCCAGTAGCTCTTTGAACAAACACATTATGTACATGAATCAGTTTAAAACACGACCATCTGTAAGAGATGAAAAGCAAAACTCGTAAATTTACAACTTTGGTACCCAGCTTTTTTTGTGAAAATGTTTACCGCAGGATTTCAATTTATCTTCCACACTTATCATCATTATGTGGAACCTATACAAAATGTATTTGTATTTTGATCTCGATAATTTTACTTTGTGCACAAGACAGTGTACAAACGATTTAATAGATCCGATGTCGTTCACACCTACTTAATTATTTTGACCATAATTTCATTCGTCTGATACCTAATGACTTTTAACCGTACGGTATACAATTTAGTTCAGCACTACCCATATTATATTACATACCTGGGTGAAATATCACATCCTTGTTGCATAAAGGCTCCAAGAGAGTACCAGAGACTATTGGCAATAGTGAAATCATTGGTGATGCTTGCTCCATCTTCCACGTGCCATTCTGTGGGGCTGAAGCGACTGACAAGGAAAAGTACCACGCTAACTCCGATGTAGGCGAAAAGAATACACATCCATATCTCATAGGAAAGAGGATCCATGAAGGAAAATACACTTGTCTCCTTCACCGCCGTCTTCTTGATCATTATACTGATCCCGAGGCTCATGTATGGTTTGGTGAAATCCACTACCCTCTCCCTTTGAGAGGATATACTTATGGGGGCTATGGCCATATCCACTTCCTGAAAGCATGACGAAGCAAAAATAAATAAAATTTATCATTCGATACGTGTCTTTAAATTCACAAAAGTGGTAAAATCTGAGGGCTTTGAAAATACGCACAGATGTCAGTGAAAGTCATATTTACGATCTGTACAATTTGTGTGAGAAAGTAAATAAAAGTATAATGCATGCACCAGTTTTACCTCTAATTGAATGTGCCCCTATGCTTTTTATAACGAAATGTTGCAGTAGACCAATTTTAATTAATAAAATCTAAGGCAAAAAAAAAATTACAAGCTCTAGAGTTGAAATATAACCGATTTGGTCTTGTTACTTTCGTTGTCTGTTTACTTACTAGCATTTCATTACTCATCAAATTTATGATGAAATACAGTAAGAGCATGAATATTAGCTGGTCATACATAAGCATCTATTAGCAAACATTGGTGCAGATATTTTTTACCTGAAATAAGTTAGTATCTTTAAAAACAGGCAAATATTTCGTTTTGCATGGGTTTATAGACAACGTATAATTTATACAACGCATAATTTCACACTGGCGACGGACCCACACATGATTAGGGAATCTGGAGCCATAAACAAGCAGAAGTTAGGTTAAGAGGAGAAACGACTCGCGGAGTTCACTGAAACCAAAGTCAAAAAATGGAAAGCCAAAGGAGACGCGGATCGATGAGGGTTGGAAGCAAAAAGGGAAGCGCAAAGACGTGGATCTGGCCAGGCTATGAGCTGCTTCCAGAGAGAGAGAGAGAGAGAGAGAGAGAGAGAGAGA
>QKMX01354610.1:36020-46635 GCA_003401595.1 Venustaconcha ellipsiformis
TGATGATGATGGTGATGATGATGATGATGATGATGATAACAATTGTGATCGTGATTATTATTCTGAGCAAAGAGATCCATCTTCCCCAGGATCAAACTCAAGCTTTCACTCTTCTTGGACCAACACAAGTTATCAATCAGAACACTCAAGATCAAGTCCTGCCAATGGGGACTGTGACAATAGATCTGTATCAGCCAAAAGCACCAATAGCACTTTACAATCAACTAGAAGCTATGGATCATCCTCCATCCACTCAGGAGATGATGATTGGGGCATATCTCCTTCACATCAATCTCACTCAAGTTCCATCAGTACCAGGAGCTCATATCATTCAGAAAACAAGGACTCCTCTCTCCAGAAGTACAGCTCTCATTCTGATTCCTCAGATGGAGAATCTAGCTCTAGTAGACATTGTAGCAGTAGTTCCAACAAACCACAGACTGGTTCAAGACATTCATTATCAATTAGATCTGAGCAGGACTCGGCTCATTCTACTCATGATGAAGATGCAGCTTCTAGCTTCTCAAATAGAACTCGTCACAATGATGACTTTGCTGTGAGTGAAGACTCGCAACAGTTGGCAGTAGATGTGGCAGAACAGTCACACGTCTCTGACTGGAATTGTTCAGATGCAGGACAAAAGACTAGTACAGATGGTTTTGAATCGGATGCCAGCTTTAGTCCTCCTGACAGATATGTTGAAAGTCAAGGTGACAGCGAGCATGGCTATTTAGATGGTGTTAAGTCCGAGTCTGTGACAATTAGTCGGCATTTAGGATCTAATAAATCACATAGTTCTAGTGAATCAAATAGTACAATAAAATCTCCCAGTAGTTCAGAAAGTACTGAAACAGTCACATCACATGTGTCAAATACTCCAGATTCCTCTGGATTAGATGGAAGTAGTAGTGACAGCGAAGGTTGGACTAGTGAAGAAGCAGCAGATGACAATCAACTTTCAGAAGAACAACCATCTAAACACATTATTCATGGTGTTTACAGAACCAGCACACAAACTTCAAATTCACTGACAAGCCAAAACATTGATTCCAGTGCAGTTCAGTTACCTACAGTAACTAGTAGTGGTCATAATCACCATTGGAACCAAACTGATTCAAGTGCAATAATTTTCAAATCAGAGAGATCATCAGTTAACCATGTGATCACATCCACACATCATAATGCGCTACATAGTACTAATAAAGCTAAATCCACTATAGTACAAGTGCAATCCGAGGCCCCTGTGATTGTAATCACAGACTCTGAAGAAGAGGCAAGCAAAAGGTCATTTAATTCAAAACCAGTGCAAAGGATAAAGACTGAGAGGGATTCACAACCAATTTTTGAACAGCCGAGGAATAGTTTAACCTGGCCACAACATAGATTTTTTAGTGAAAATAACCAACAGCGACCTTTGCCTGGCTATTCTGGTTTTGGAACTAGTTCTGTTTCCAGTGGAGCTAAGGATATTATTAAGAAAAGAAAATTTGATTCGGTCTCTGAACATTTAGTAAATGGTACATCTCTACCAAGTTATAAAAGATGTAAAGTGGAAACAGTGGGGACTCGGGTTTGGGGTCAGTCTAATTCTGCAGCAGTTGCACCAAGTGTGCCTCCAAGCGTTAATGTTCAGATTGATTTATCACTTTTTAATATTTCTGGTAGCACCTTATTGGGACAGCCTCTGGTACCAACTGTTGTACCAGAAAATAGCACACATTTCTCAGGATCAGCAGAAAAAAAAGCTGTTACTAACAACAGTTCTACTCAAGTACCACCATTATTTGTCACTGGTGTTGCCAATGGAGATGCCCAAAACAGGAATGCTTTAAAGGAAAATAACTCTGGCTTTGCGGTTTGTAGACCTGTTGAGACAGTCGATACTAGAAGAGTGGAGCATGGAACAAGCAGCAGATGTAAACCAATTGCTATCATGAGTAGGAACAATGTTTATAATGGTACTAACATAGCTCCCTCTGGTGGCTGGCATGCTGCTCAACAAGCAAGTGACCAGGACTTATCAGACAGTGATGGAACTGATGACACATGGGAACCTGATGATAACTCATTACAGATGTCTGATGACACTATTTCAGATGATATTGAAAGTGATGAAAGTTATGAAGTTCTGGTGCCAAAGTCTATTGCAGAACTTCTTGATGAGTGTGATTCTGGTGATACTGATGTCAGCTGGGCCCCTGATATGGAGGACTGAAGCAGTAGTTAAATAAAATTTATGTGATTAGGAGAGTTGTATGTTCTACTGGTTCTCCCTCAGACAAAAAATCATGGTTTTAAGCTGAGTAAAAGGTCACAAATTCTTGAATCTTTGTAGGCTGGAAACAGCTTCAGGTCATGTCTCCAAAATAAAATACAATACTATTGTAAGACAAATTTCAAAATTACCTTTCCCTGCAGACAAGCAGAAAAATCCTGGTAGCCCAGTTTAAATTCATTTGCCCAGAAAAGGCAAAGGAGGCAACATGAAATTGTTAGCTGCAGCACTATCCTTTTGCCTTTTTGCCATTTTTAAAGTATTCTTTGTTGGAATCATTTAGTAGCCCATTGGGCTACAGGACAACTGGACATGGTTCCTCAGAACCATTATTCTCACTGGGGACAATATTTATCATATGTCAACTACTTTGTTTACATAAGTGAAAGTATAATGCTAACTTTTTTTCCAATTTAAGTTGCAGAATGTTATAATTTTCAGCTATGGAGCACGAGTTAAAATACCAGGCTGGGTCCTGTTAGACAAGTTACATTTGGTCTGGTGATTTTATGTCTTGTCCAGTAAGTGTATATAAGTCCAATGAGATTTTTAAAAATGGAAGCAAGGTTTGTTTGGGCACTCAGGTGTCTCATCATAGGTTTCACTTGGGCTGGTTGCAGTTTTCTGTTAGTGATTAATATGTTTCTTAACTCATTTGTGTTAGGGTTAACTTTATGTACACCTACTTAGATTCAATCCAACCATAATTAATGAATATTTTTTAAACAGATTTTTCAGCAAATATTGCAGATAGAAATCATTAAATTTGAAAGATGATTTTATTTTGGCATTTTGCATAATTTATTGAAATTATTTTGTCTGTTAAGGCAGAAATGTTGGATAAAATCAAAATACTTATGCACTGTTCACATTTGACTTATTCTGTTCAACTGTCTATGCCAGTGGGAATGATATGAAACTTAATGAATTTTTCTGAGATATGTATTTGTTTTAATTAAAAAACTTTGTAATGTGGATGTTTAGTCAGAATACCTTTCTTTTTTTGTAATTAATATTTTTTAGTGGCTAGTGCTACTTCATTTGGCTGAATCCTAATGTAAGTCTGATGAGCAATTGTGTGGCACTTAGGTTTCTTGTAAACTGTGATCATTTATGTAAATCTGCACTTTTATTGTAATAAGTTTTTCTTTGGAAAAAAGTAAATCAGAAGTATAACATTTTAAAATCAAACTAGATTTGAAATGTGTGATACATCTGTTAGCTTTGTATTTAAAAATAAAAATAATAAAACCTGTTTTACCTTAATAGTCTTAATTTTTATGGAGAGCAGGGTATATTCTAGAATAAGCAATTACAGGATTAATACTAATTTAAATCATGCATAAAAGTAGCAAATTCTATATTTGGTTACTTAGAAAATTCCCCACCCACCCACCATAGATTTTCAGCCCTAGAATAAACCCTAGCATAATGACAACTAGACCCTGCAATTAACAGTGTAAGCGCTTTTTAAAAAATCACTAACTTTGCCCACCTGTTACAATTCACCTTTAATTATATTTCCAACAATATTTGCCAAGTTCCTTTATGACTGCTGTGTAAATCAATATGTAAATATACCAGGAATGAATATCCATTGCACCAGAGTAGTTCTCAGTCATTGTACAAATTCATAATTTTTTCAGTCTACTGTGATTTAATTTGATTTTGAAAGAAAAAAACCCAAACTTTTTTCATGGGTACTTAAATTTGACATTTTCCTCAGTCAACATTTGCATATTTAAAACTATTTCAATACACAATATAAAGAACACAAAAGAACAAAAATATGCAAAGAGAGGTTGGTCACTTGAATGGTTAAAACAATACCTACAGCAAATATGAATACAAATATGATCAGTCCCAGTGTGTTTTCATCTGAGTGCTCAGCATTAGATTGAGCCAATGCAGCCAAATATATTGCATGAAGCTGCTATTGAAGCACATCTTTATGACAGTTTATGTAAATGAATGTTCATAAAGTTGCACCATCAGTATGCTACAATGATCGTTGTGTAAGTTAGATCACTGATTAACAAAATATCTGACCTAATGATCTATAACTTTGATTTTAAAAAGTTTGATCTGTTTAATTCTACAATGTCAGGATTATTTATTAGCAAATGTTTGTGTTTATTAGGAGAACTGATTGACACAGTGTTTATTGCCAGTAAATTTGACATGATGTTTGTTATGTGGTTTTACCAAGAGACTTGTTTGACATGTTTATTTAATACCTGATTGACATGATGCTTGTTTAGTGCTTTTGTTCAAAGATCAGTGACATGAGCTTTAAAACTGGGCTGTAATTAGTATATGGATACATTGTATATCATAAATACTATTGGTTCAAGCATTAATTTTAGTATGCTACTGTCTTGTTCATTTGAATTGAAACTGGATGAAATTAGATGTACTTTGAGAAAGATTTAAATTTTAATGGACAAGTTTCCTACCCATAATTAAAATTCTAAATGCTTGTATTTATCTATGCAGAGTATTCATTCAGCTGGACTACAATTGTACCCAGTCTAAAGTAAGTGTAATGTTTTCAAAGAAGTATTTTCAAAAGCAGTTTTGCTTGAATGAAGGTTTAGTTTGGTTCTGTTGGGTTTAATGCCAGGCATTGCAGCCAGTATATTTGCTAGAGGAAGAGCCTTGGATGAAGTAACAACACTTGGGAAGGTACTGGCAAGCTTTCTCACATGTTGGTTGAGATGAGACTCCAACTTGATTGACAGAAGTGAGACGTGTGAATGATTAGTATAGGCAAGTACTTTAGACCAATCTGATATCTGATGACCTCCTTGAATGAAAGACTGATGTAAACAAGCATTAAATCTAGTTTTCCTGTATCATTTCATTATCCTTTCATTAACTTTTAATAAAACTTTACCATACATACTAAAGAGTCCAACTGGAAACTGCATAGAGCCAGATCTGCCACTGCATAATGTGCCACTAGATCTGATTCTGTTCATTTTTGTAGGAATAATCAATAGAATGAACAACTTAGACCACATAGACCCTTTTCTGCAGGCACATGATGCTACGACAGCTCAGGATCTTTGTTGTTTGCAGTTTGACCCACCTTATAAACAAGTCTTAACCATTACTGACGCTGTATTGATTTAAGTCTGTGAGTGCAACCAGAAGCTACTAGATACTACATGTACATACATTTGCACTGAAACAAAATAAAGGCTAAAATAATTATGTATAATAAGCAATGCTTTATTATGGTAAGGAAGCTAAATTATAAAATAACTGAGCTTTGATTGCTAGAAATGTCAGCAAGAAATTTTGAGTTGGGTTTTCATTATCACGTGGTTCATGTTTTGTTGGTATTTTCAAACAAGTGTTTTGGTAATTTTTTATACAGTGGTGCATAATCATACACAGAACAAACTTTATTGAGAAAATTCATTACTAAGACTGGTGTATGGAGCAATTTTGGCTATCTCTGCTTAGATATTGATTTGTTTGCTATTTATTTGATTACAGTCAGTATCTTTATTATATGGCATAATTGCAATTGTTTGCATATTTCCAACTTCATGCTCTCCTGCAGTCTAAAAATTCAGTAGCAGGAAAGGAAGGCATAGTCTTTTGGAAAGAATATAATTAGAGAACAATAGTTTCACATTGGGACAGATGGTCTCCAGGCTGAAAGGAACTTACAGGAAACCAAGATAATACTGTTATTTCAATTAACAGCTGAGTGTTGAAACTATCTGGTGGTGATATGAATATATGATCAGCACCATTCCAAGTACAACGAGATGTACAAAATCTTTTGATCAATACTCAATGTCAGTATGGACATTCAAAAACAGGATTTTAAGATGGAAATCAAGGCAGCCATGTTGACTGTAAGATTGGCACCATTTATGTTTAGAACCAACTAGATATTTTATAAAGTCTTTTGGTGAAAACCCCATGTTAATTCAACCATAATAAGAAATCTTTCAGTGAAAACCCCATGTTAATTCAACCATCATAAGAAATCTTTCAGTGAAAACCCCATGTTAATTCAACCATCATAAGAAATCTTTCAGTGAAAACCTCATGTTAATTCAACCATCATAAGAAATCTTTCAGTGAAAANNNCATGTTAATTCAACCATCATAAGAAATCTTTCAGTGAAAACCTCATGATGACCACCCATTCATAAGTGGCTGTAAGATTTTTTCCAAGATGACTGTCATCATATCCATATCGAAGTTCAGATTGGCACCATTGTTATTTCGAAACCAACTACACATTACATTAATCTTTTGATGAAATCTGGACCTTGATGTATACATCCATCCAAGAGTATTAGCAATATTTAGATTCTCAAGATGGCCACTATTGGAGGTTGGATCTTTTCATTTATGGGCAACAATAAATCATAAGTCTTTTAATGAAAATGCTATGCCACTTATACAACCATCCTTCAGGAGTAGAGATCACAAGATCTTCAAGATGGCCACCACGATAGCCATATTTCCTGTTGAACTGGTACCATTTTCATTTACTTTGAACAAGATATAAAGTCTTTGTGTGAACCCATCTGCTGTTCAGCTGTAATGATAATTTTTTTTAAGAAATAGCAATTATGTCAGCAATATTGGATCTCTGCTTAGTACCATTTTCATTTAGGATGAACTAGACATGAAAAAACCTTTAGTGAAAACACTATGATATGACCATCCAATTAATAATTGCAGCAGCATGGTTTTCAAAATGGCTGCTTTGGAGGGTATATTGGATGCCTGAGGGATACCATTTTCATTTAGGACCAACAACAGCTTGCGACTATCTCTAAAATTTGGTGGCAACCCTCCCAGTGGTTCAGGAGAAGCAACGATAAAAAAATTTATCTGCTAAAGAATGACAGATGAAAGGCAAAAGCTCTTTTGGTGTACATTGTATATAGATAAAAATGAATATCTTGAATTTATAGAAACCTGTGCAAAATCTTGCAGAATGCCTAATTCTTTTTGTAAATGTGTGACATGATGTGCTCATATCCAATTAGAAGAGTTATTGATTTAGATCTTGTATAAAAATTTTCTCTTGTACTGAAAGCAATAAAAATATGTATGTTCTTAATATTGCTGTTACTTATGAGTAAACGTATGTATTCTTGTACAAAGAGTGTTTTCAAATTCTTATTTCATTATAAGATTTGAAAACAGTAAAAAGTTTATTTCATGTTCAGCAATGTTCCTATTAAAATTATATTAATTTTTACAAAACCAACATGTTCCATCTTCCCTACGTGTTAAGTTTCTCATCCCTTTTTTTAATCTCTAAATTATGACTAGACAATCTCAGTTTACTCCGAGTGAATCTATCGTGTTCATTGTTAACTTATATATGGTATTTATTTCGGTCTAAAAAGCTTTTTTTATCATGGCTGAAGCTTAGTGTGATCTAGAAAATATAATTTCATAACATCTCCATGGGCGATATAACCACTCATCTGTAAAATATGCAAACAAAATTTAATACATCCAAGTTTGTAATAATAAACTTTTAAAGGAAACCTTTTGAGTTGGTACATGTCACTGTTCCACCAGAGTATTTGTTTACAGAAGAGAGGGGAAGAGTAGTACTTGTAATGCAATATGCATCTTTCAAGCTCTTCAGGTCACAGATGGCTTATTTGTTGTCAGACATCCATATATCCGTATGTTATTGCTACTAAGATTGCCATAAAACTTTCAAAAATATTGATCCCAAAGTAAACTTGATCCTAAATAGAAATAATTTTGTTAAGACATCTAATATGACCACTACCACAGCCATCTTTAAAATTCTGTAGCTACTCCTCTTCAATGAATGTTCATATTAAAATGGAGTTTTCACTAAAAGACTTTTCATGATATCTTGTTGATCCTATATAAAAGTCTGGTGGCCACCATAGCAATCATCTTAGAATTCTTGTCACCTTTCCTCATGAATGGAGAGTCATGTTGACATCGGGTTTCCACCAGAAGACTACTTATAGCTTGTTCAGACTCGAGATAAGGGTTTAACTAAGACTTCCTATGATATCTAGTTCATCCTAAATGAAAATGTTTCTGATCTCATATCCATTATGGCCATCATGGCAGCATTCTTTAAAATATTATCATATCTCTTACTAAACAGAAAGTCATATCAACATGGGAATGATTGGTCTTTAATATAAATGGTTTTGCTCAGATATCTAATATGGCTGCCATAGTGGCCATCTTGAATATGTTATTTCTACTCCTGAATGAATGGTTATATCATCATGGGATTTTCAGATGAAAGACGGGGGTGTTTGGTCGTAAATGAAAATTGTGCAGATCTGATGTCCAATATGGCTACTACAGCAGCTAAAGTGAAAATCTTGTTGCTGCTATTCCTTATCCTACTGAATGGAACGTCAAATTAGCACAAGATTTAAAGCAGAAAACTTCTTATGGAGTTTAGTTAATGGTGTTTAGTTAGTCTTAAATAAACATTTTGCTGAACTGGTATTCATTATGGCCTGCAATAGTGGTGAGATCGAAAATCTTATCACTACCACTTCTGGATAAAAAGTCGTATTAACATTGGGTTTTTACAACAATTCTTTGTCTGATGTCTGAAAATGGTGCTGATCTGAAATCTAGTATGGCCACCTTGGCAGAAATCCAGAAAATCTTGTCATTGCTACTCTTCCAAATGGAAAGTTGTATTGACACGGGGTAAAAACCAGAGGACTAAAAATGATGTCTAGTTGCTACTGAATAAAATAACACTAATTTTACCTCCATGTTGACTGCCACAATGAAAATGTTCAAAATCTTATCACTAATCCGCCTGACTAAATGATAACATCCACATGAGGTGTTTGCCAAAAGTCTTCTAATGGTGCTGATTTTGCATTTAATATAGTTGCCATAATAGCTATTTGAATATTTTATTACTCAGGAATATCAAAGATCATTTTAGCACAAAGCAGTTCAGAAGAAGAAATGGTCTCCTCTTGAATTACTAGAAATTCTTTGAAGAGCATCATTTCCTTTTTGAGGGACTCTTGTTTTGAATGAAGGAATACTTTTTGAAGTAAGGAGCTTTTTGAGATAAGTAGACTGGATGCTGATTATGAAATTTTGTATTTCGTAGGCTTGGAGGTAGAAACAGACAAAAGCATATTTTCTTGTTTATCCTACAATAAATAAACTTACAAAAAATAAATGGATAAAATTAGCAACATCAGTTTTAAGATGGTGTTTTGGTTATTTGAACATAGGTATCATACAAGTCACACAAGTCATGTAGGCATTCAACAGAGATTATTTTAGTAATGGGTGTCATTTTTAGAAAATTGATTCTACATACCTTTGAGTGTCAAGTATTTGATTCATTTGGATTTGTATATATATATTGAGATTCCTTTGGAAGGTCATTATTAGTTGCCCTGAGAAGTGCATTCGGTAAAATCAATGTTGTAATACATAGACATTTATGGACTAAACGATTGTGACAATTCCACTCTACATGCTCTTATTTTGATCCAAATTTAGTACAGGCCAATATTGTAAAAGTCCATAGTGATAAATAATTTTTGTCTGGAAAGTTACTTGGTGACATTTAAGGTGCAGAGCATTCATTAATCTGGATTAAATATACTTTGGTTAAGGAAAATTAGTGTTTAATTGTAAAATAACAATTTATATTTAATTTAAAATGAGTAAATGCACATACATGACCCATGTGACTTGTACTATAGAAGGTATGGACATGAAGGACATACAGCACATTTGAAAAATATTTGCAGACTTGGATGCAAAGAGAAATCATGTACATAATAAATATAACTTTTTGTACAGACTGAATGGTTGAATAAATGATGAATTAATGTTTTTGAAAACTACGATTTATTTTCTGTTGGAACTAACTTGTTTACAGATAGTTTTACATAAAACAATTAGAAACATAAAGATGGATGTATCGAAAATGTATATATTCTTTGGAATATTGGAGTGAGATTGTGTTTATTAATCTTAATTCATAGTGTTATGAAATAAACTGTGATCATGAAAACATTTTTTTTTGTTTTTGTAATCTGTAATAACAAATATAACCAGTAATTGGGAAATTTCTGAAACTACATTGAATGTGTACATGAGGGAGGCATTCCTATCAATGAAATGAAAAGGGACTTTAGTAAATTTTGAGTTCAAAAAACATTAGAAGGTCACTGTCACCCATTTTTCATACATCAGTGATTTAAGGTATATTGTTTCATTTTTCTTACATTCCTAATGACTTGATAATTAAACAAGGTATGGGGTTGCTACCATGTCGTAGCCTCAACTTGTTTTGTTGTGGTT
>QKMX01354623.1:41591-51867 GCA_003401595.1 Venustaconcha ellipsiformis
TCCAGCTTCTGTCCACTGACTTTTATTTTTGCACTGATGCAATTGGTGGTGATTGTCATCTGTTTTTTTGTTTTTTTTGCACTGATCTCTATACTACATGCTGTGGAGGTTGTTTCGAGGTGCTCAACCAGTTTTTTGTCATCTCTTGTTAAACCATCAATATAATCTGACAGTATACATCCCTGTCTAAGTAAGAAAGAGGCCAAATTATAAGAAGCAATTCTAATGATTTGGGGTTCAAAATTGCAAATGTCAATGCCTCTGTAATTAAATAAGAAAAAAGTTTTTTTCATAATAACTTTAGCTCTAAACCAGATACCATAACCAAAGTTTTTTAAAGACTTTAAAACGCAGTATAGATAGAGCTTTCTAATTCGGGTTAACGGTCAAGGTCCTGGGTCTAATGATTTTGTGTTCAAAATTGCAAAGGTAAATGCCAGTGTGATTGAAGAAGAAAAATGGTTTGTTCATAATACCTTTAGTTCTAGACCATATACCATAATCAAAATTTATTTAAGGCTTTAAAACTAAGTATGAAAGTAGCCTTCTGATTTGGTTATAGGTCAAGGCCCTTCATGCTCAGGATATTTTTGAGGAATAACTTTTGTTGATGATTAAGTTCTTTTATTAGTTTTGGTGGTTGACTTGCACATGAAGTAATAAAGAAACCTATTGTTATTTCCGGGATCTTAAGGTCAGAGTCATGGTAAATATAAGAAATTTACTTGAAGAAGGTCTGGTTCACAGGGAGGCATTGGTCATGTAGTATAAATTATGTCCTGCTAGTGTGTACATAAGGGATTATTTGAGAAAAGGATGGAATATAATACCATTCTTATTACATTTGTTTGTGTAACCAGAAATGACTGCAGTGAGATTGCTGATATTCTGAAAATTCACAGGATATAAAAATGGGAGGTCCATGTTTTTATGGGCCACATGATAAATAAACAACTACTGATAGTGTCTTATAGCATTAATAATGAGTTACATAGACTTTTGCTTATCCATAAGATTACTACCTTATGTACATGCTTATAAGTTAAGTCCATCTGCAGACAGTGAAAAACCCTGTTCTAACATTCCATAATGATCCAGCAGATCAGGGTCTATGTTGCTTGTTCTTCTGATTACACCTAACAAACTGCGCACACAAAGATCTACCAGTGCATTATGTGATGGTAGATATATGTCTGTGCATTTGGTCTTGACTTATAAGCTGGTATGAATGGTATTCATCAAGTTTACAGAAATACCTATTCTGTACCAGAACCCAAGCAACAGGTAATCTATTCTTTGTATGAAAGTTAATTCATATTTGTTTTTCAAGTCTTGATAGACTGGACATGAGTACCATGTTTTCTGGTCAGATAAACCTAATTGTTAGGGCAATGAACTGAACTCAGGTAATGCCACCCAATACTGAAAATATCTTTTAAGCAGCACATTTCAGTACCTTCTAGGTTGCTGTAGCATAAAATAAATAGGGGATAAGTGTCTAATTCTTGTTTTACTCATTAAAGAAATAAAATTATTCTTAAAGAACCAATTTTGTTTGCATTTGCAAGAATAGTCTCCTTTTGTGGGATCTACACAACTACATGATCTCATGTTTTAGATGCACACACACACACACACATTAAAATGATATACTATTGCTCACACATATACAGTAAAATATTCCAGTGCGCACAAAGTACATTGATAAATAAGTGCTTTTTTCAGATGCACACATAGTACACAGATAATGCTGTTTTTTAATGTACACAGGACATTGCTAATGCTGTTTTTGAATGCACACTCTTGTGGATTAAAAAAATTCTTTCAAAAGAATGCATGCATTCAATAAAATAATATGATGTGTGCACATACACATTACTTACTGTTGTAAAATGCACACTCAAACACACACACAGTGAAATGCACCTCTTTGGAACACTCATTCCACTCCCAAATAATAATCTTATTCCCTTTTATTATGAAAGTTCATATTTTACCTCAGAAATCAGACCACCCTTCCAACATGGACCACTTTTTCCAGTCCAGAACCAATAAGTGGTTTTACTGTAGAGGTTTCTTTATGTAGTACAAAATTATACAATGGTATTAATCAGTTTCCATGTCTCCAACATACACATGAAAAGTTGATGAGGTGTTGTATTTTCTCTTTACACAGGGGTTCTGTCATACTTTAGTCAATTGGTGAATGATAACCCAGACATGTCAGCTGCAGTGGCTGCAATTGAAACACTCCTGCATTTTATTGAGACAAACAAATGTAAGTATCTCATTTTTCCTATAGAAATAGTGCTTAATCCTTTGCAGGAGAGTGGGGGTGTGTGAGAATTACTGTAAATTTACCACTCATTTTGAATCAAGTTTTTTTTATAAAAAAAACCACACAACCCACATCACAGTATGAAAATATAGGGAAATATTGTTATCGCCATGTCTTTTGGTCTGTCAGTTTGCAGACATACATTTCCAGAGCATAACTCACAAACTGGGGGTGATTTCAGGAGTTGTGTCCACATAATTATGCCGAGAAATCTGTAAATTTTAAAAAAGTGCCTTTTTGACCTAACTCCAAACGAAGCAAATGTTATTCTGCAATTCATGAAGGTCAGCTGTTTATAACTCTTGTGTAGGTAAATAATCAGATTACATCATTAAATAACAGTTTATTATATAAAAAAGGCCAATTTCCCCACTGTGATTTCTAATAATTTGATACTTTAATTACTGAAAATTATTTCACTTGAATTTTCTGTCACAATTCAGCTGTAGATGGCTATGCAGTGTTATACTGGGAATTACTGTATTCTCAGTTTTAAATAGGATCCAGCTGCAAACTACATAGACCCAGATCTACAATCACTTAATATGCTAGCAGATCTGGGTCTGTACTTTTAGTTAGGAATAATCAAAAATACAAGCAGAGTAGAAAATGATCTACCAGTGCATTATGCAGTAACAGATCCAAATCTGTTTGCAGTAGAATGTGACACATACACAAGTTTTGATTGCTAGTAAAATTGGGTCATATGACATTACAATATGCAGACATTTGTACCAGTTTTCACAAGGCACCAATTGTCATGGCTTTCAAGGTTATTCAACCAGATTTAATGCTCAGAAAAAACAATTGTATGTCTGAATTTAAAAATAATGGAATTATTTTCCAAATCTAGTCTAATTACTGATGAATATGGCATTTTTCTGAAAACCCCCAAAAATTGATGCATATAACATTAATGCATGCAAAAACAAAATTCATAGTATTTTCACCTTTCTTTGACTTTGAAACAGAATAGATATTTCTTTCAATAGAGTAAATACTTGATAACAATGATTATTTTTCATAATTCATCGGTACTAAAGATTGCAGAATTTATCATTAAGTTCTATCGTTAGGTTTAGATCTGTTGTTCTTTTTTTAAAATCCGATTCATGGAAATATATATATAAATCTTTCTCTTCTCTCTTTAGTTGAAACACTTGCAGGAATGAGAGCAAAATTGAGAGATGCAATCAGTGTGTTGACCCAGACAGATAGCAGCGTGACATCCATCTCATCTGGGTGTGAACTGTTCCTCAGATTTATCACATTGGCCAGTCTTGACCAGCCAGTAGGTCCCCATTTACACCATTTATTAATATGAGCAGACAGTATGTCCCCATTTACACTGGTTACTGATAGAGCAGACAGTAGATTCTCATTTACACCAGTTATTGATATGACAGATAGTATCTTACCATTTATATCAGGATATATAATGTTTTTCAAACAGATTAGACATAACTGAAATCAGAAGTGGCCAGTCACATTTTTTAGCCAATGTCATTTTATATTTATTATTGGATTTCACCATGAAAGCATAATTTAGCCATGCCTAATTGTTTTACCAGACATGAATTTATTGTTTTGACGAACAAAAAATTTCAGTTTCAAGGGTATTTAAACATGTAGATTCAGATGTGAAGAAAACGACGTTTTCCAAAGGCATGCTAATGAAGAGACCCACATTTTACTCCACGAGTTCAGTCACATATTTTTTACAAACGGAGGCATAACAAACTTTCTTATCCAATATACAATTATGTTCATATAGTTGGATGGGAGGGATTGAATGTATGGTGAAAATATGGGTAGAATTATATCTCCAACAGTCCTACATCTCTAACACTCCTGAGCCAGTCATAACACCACCTCTCCCTTGCAGAAGAATATTGAATTTTTGCGGCACTGTTATGACTGGCTCAGGACTGTTGGAGATGTAAGTCTGTACTCATATTTTCACAATATATTTAATCCCTCTGAACCAACTATATGAACAATACTGTATATTGGATGAAAAAGTTTCATCTGCAGCCATTTTTAAAAAAAATATGTGATTGAATTTGTACAGGTTTGAAAATGAGGGTGGTGCATGCATCAGTGAATTGATCTTGCATGTTATGGCTATACTTGTTACCATGCTGGAGGCCATATTTTTGATCCAATTTTGATAAATTTTAAAATATTGGCTTTTCATTATCACGATCTTGGATGGGTTTGAAAATAATTGAGATCAACACAATGTCATATTAATGATGCAATGTTACTTCTGATTGGCCAAGTTTTTTTTACAAATCTGAAAGTCATGTTTATGATCTGACTTTGTTTGAGCTAAGAAAAAATGCTTGTATCATAAGAATCTTCTACTGTTTCAATAAAGTGTGAGATCTTTTATCTGATTGACTAGGCCTCTAACCACTCATCAAGTCTTTATTGTTATTCAGGATCTTTGACAACTTCAGTTATGAGAAAGAGACTGAGCATATTAATTTATGCCTCCATCATTTAAAAAGAATTTGTATCAAGCTATAGTAAAATAAGTAAAATCTGCATGTTATAAAGTTTGGGAGTTTGTTTACACAGGATGTGTTCTAACTCTACTACATAAGTCAGATTAGTGAAACTGTCAACTGTTAAATTATATAAGCCAGATAAGCAATATCATGCCCACTTCGGCATTTTGTTCATGGTTGGCTTCGAGATTTGGTGTATACTATAGTTTTAAGCAGAAAATGTGCATATTGAAAAATTGCTGCATTCTTGCAAATTTTTTTTATCAATGTTAATGCCCTTTTTGACTTGTAACTGGATGTAACACATGCTATAATCTTTTGAAGACTGCTACTTTTACAGTTTTTACTGAAAGAATGTGAAAGTTTTAAATGCTATAATCATCATCCAAAGAAGCACATATTGACAAAAGACTTGACTCCTGAAGATTTTGCCATTGCTCTCTTTGTCTTATAGCTGTGCACTGTTTATGACAGAATCTTGAGAATGCAACTTGACTCAGAGTTTCTGATCACCCTGAAACTTGGTACATATTGTTATCATCATCTGAGCATAACCTTTTAGACAAATCAGTATTTTCCTTTGATTTTTATGTTAACAATTCTTAACTTTTCTTATTTGAAGTTGAATGCATCTTAAGTCAGAATTTTGTGAAATAACTTAGATTTAAAAGATATTCCCTGAAATTTGTGCAATAGCTCAGATTTAAAAGATATGCCCTGAAATTTGGGGACATTTTGTAATCACGATTTAAAGATGAAAATTTTGAAACATCATTGTGTTTCTTCTTTGAATACATTACCCAATCATAATACCTTAGTGGTACCACCACAACCTTTCAAATCAAGCCCTCCTAGATACTACTTTTAGCTAAAGGAAGCTAAAAGTTGCCTGCCAACCCATGTGGTGGTCGGGCAGAGTGATCTCCCCTAACCTATAAGACTAGGCAGGAATGAGTAAGAATATATCAGTTTTTACTTCTGCTCATGCCATACAGCACACTCTTTATATTTATCTTCAGTCTTTTCACTTCAAGGAAGGTATACTCCATCTGTTTCCAACTTTTCTCTCTCACTTTCCCTGACATACGTTCCATATTTTTAGTGCTCTTCATTACATGCACGGGTAGCCATTATATCTCTACTGGATAGAGCCATGCTGCATTAATTACATGTGCAAGTCTTTTATCCTTTCAGAGCCTGGTTTTCTGGTTTGTATAGATCCTTCTATCTGATACATACAGATGGGCGTTCTTTGCATGGCATTTTTAGCACCTAGGCACCATGCTTCCTTGAGATCATTGTATGCTTGCACTTGTATAGGCAGTCTGAACGTTCTACAAGCAGCATTATCTATATATCATAATTAATTTATACTTATATATACATAGAACCTTTATTGCTTTGTCTGCTTTAACCTAGGCAGTCTAGACATCACACTTCAATGAATATACCTTTCCACAACATCCTTGACCTGTATTATTGGCTAAAATTCTTCTGCTGACAAATTTTTCCAGGTAATTTTTCTTTTGGTCAGCTCTGTGTCGTATCGATAGCCAAACAAGGCAAGTGCAGGCATATTGTGGCATATTTATTAGCATTATGCCTTCTATATGGTTTGTTGACATTAGACTGCCTTTTTATCACTTATTGGACCAAAGCTAAGCTTTAGCTCGCACTGTTAGTACCTACAAGGTGACACAGCTAGACCCCTCATGTTTATTTGTTTTGCTCATTACACTTACAGGTTTGAACTGTGGGCAAAGCAGAGAAGCAGAATTCAGAAGATGATGTTGTAATTAGTCTACAACATGACCTTTCATCCATATAGGAATTTTTGGCGGATAAGGGGGACAACTCGACCTCTATCCCTTTAGCCACTAAGCATCGGAAAGAAACAAGATCAGAAACTGCCTCAGCAACCAAGTCACCTCCAGACCCAGTGTTACTGGTGATTCATATAGGACTTGACTCTATTTCGCCTGTGGAGCAATGAGGGAAAGAGCTTAAACAACAGTCATTACTTTCATCTCAATCTTCAGCTACAGGCATTTTTACATGGGTCAAGCATCCTGTAATCTGTCCCAGCTTTATGAATTAGATGATACTCTACCTACACACACTGCTTTTTTCTGTTACAACTGGCCAAGGCCATGTTTGAGTTATCAGGAGTGGCAGCAACATCCTCATTTTAGGGCTCAATCATACAACAGCCCTTATCCCAGCACGTTGAAACAGACCTACGTCAATATATCCAGGGACCACTCCAAAACATTTTCCTCCTCAGGACTTCCTTCCTGCATGATGCCTCGTTTAGCTCCTCGGACGTCTGCAGGCATTGCATCACCAGTCTCCCAACAGCCTGCCATGAGAAGATCCTCTATTTTCATTGACCTTATGGAGGTCACAGTTTCTAATTTGGGATGTACTATGAGTTAGTGGTGGCAGATTTCATCACTCTACAGGATCACCTCGTTCTCCAAAGGTGATGATGCTTGTTCTCATGTAACATCATCAGTTCTGGACTATACGATGCCCTGTAAAGTTTTAGCTTTTCAGGCATTGCCAGCCTTTTTTCTCACTTGGAAACCACAACAATAGATCAGAATATCGCTGCTTTGGGGATATCCAAACCGCACTCCATACATATGGACATCGGTGGATTTTGACAATACTCAACAGTTAGTGTGCAATATTGTTGCTATGATCTAACTACTGAACTTTGTTCTATGGCAATTTTCCAACAGGTACAACATAGCCTCTCTCCTCCCACTTTGACTTCTATGGGGCATGTATGGGAGTTGGTATCACGTATCACTCGTGTTTTAAATGGGGTGATGCATGGTCTCTTTATGAATGACTTCTGCACTTCTGGAAATGATGGCCATTGAGAAAGCTTTTCACTGGTGGCAGGAGCACCTCTCTGACAAAAGATTCCTGATTCTTTCCAACAACTCTACAGTAGTGACTTTTCTCAAATGACTGGGCACAGGGAGGAACCAGGTCCCTAGACCTTTGTGTCATGGTGTGGGACTTTCTAAACTGGTGTGGTCAACAACAAAACTACATGTTCATCATATACCAGGATGCTTCAATGTTCTAGCCAGCTCATCAATTGATTCTGATGGAATGGTCTCTTCACCCTCAGTTTCACCCAGATCTGTACCAGATGGGACAGACCATTGTTGGTCCTATTTGCAATAAGGTGGAACACCAAACTCTCAACCTTTGTCTCTCCCATCCCAGATCCAAACACATGGGCAGTCAAAGCTCTATTCTTGGATTGGAACATCCTGAACACATATGCTTACCCTCAAACACCACTGATTCCAAAAGTGATACAGAAAGCAAGGTATCAGCTTGTCATCTCATCCTAATCACACCACTCCAATGGGAGAAATTGTGGATCGGTTACCTCATCAATCTTGCATCAAAAATCATATTAGAGTCATCCCTCATCTACTGAAACAACCTCAATAGCAGTTGTTTCATCCCTATCCAGAGCTCCTGAACCTGTACGTCTGGATCATGTCAAACAGGCCCTCAGACTTAAACAATTCTTGCAACTAGTCATGGAGAAATCACTCAGACATGATGGCCCTTCACTCTAAAAGCATATGAAGGCACACTTTCACCCAGTAATGCACAAACAAAAATAGTTTCCTCTCCAGGCTTCAATACCACTAATTTCTTCCTCTGGCTCTTCGAAGAAAGAAAATGAGTTCCAAGTACAATCAAAGACTACTGCTCCACAATTGCTCACACGTTTCATCATCATGGGCACGAAGATGTTGGACAATACCCGATTTACTTGCAAACTTTGAGTATACATGGCCTAAAAAGTTATTACCTTTTGTGTTATGTAGCTGAATGCAGTGGAAGATTCTCTTGTGAATGCAAGTTGTCTTGCAGGTTTTATAAACTGCAGTGAAACATTGTATATATTATGTTCATCATCTAAAGATGCTTATATTGACAAATCTTTGTGCTCCAATCTTTTTTTTAAGACTTATTGCCCCTTTTGCTTTCTATCTGAATGATATGCAAGATGGTCTTATGAATGCAATGTGCCTTCCAGTTTTTTCAGGTTGCTGTGAAACTTGGTACATACAATGGACATTTTTTGTAGATGCTTATCTTAACTTATATTCCATGGCTTTTTATTTTACCCATTTAAAGACATTTTTTGACACAATTTTGTTGTTGTTTTTTTGGGTTTAATGTCGTTTTTCATCATATGATAGGCTATACATGGCAGCCAGAATAACTGGTGTAGGAAGAATCAAACCACAGGAAGCTACAGTCAAGCTCTCTTACATACCCATTGGCCAAGTCTGAGACTCAAACCCGCGCAGACAGTGGTAAGATGGCATTGATCAGTAAAGGTAAGCATTTTTGACCACTCTGAGACCTGGAACCTTACATAGTTTTGAGAATGCAACTACTCTTGCAGCTTGTGGTGGATTATTGTGTATATTCTGGTCATTATCTCTAGAAATATGACAAACATTTTACTCACACTGTTTTCAGAAGAGTTATGCAGTCCGGTGGTATGCTTGAGAGTGGGGGTATATTTGTTTTCAAATGCTTACCATTCCATCTAGTTCATGATGAATTTAATGTACATATAAAAATTTATTGCTTTTTATTCTGATGATGGCAAGATTATAAATATATTTTAAATAACAGCAGCAGCATCAACTACAAACTGCTGCTAATGCTATCAATAATAATAACAAAAAAACAACAACAGTTGTAGTACTAGTAATAATAATAATAACAATAATAAAAATACAATAATAAGATAATAATAACAATAAAAAAATTGCTTTCAAAAGTGTCTTTGATTTTTATCAAATCTCCCTGAAGGTAGGTTGCTTCTTGTTTTGTCTGGAAGGAAAAGTGACTTCTCCCAAACTTTTTGATATTCAGGATGCCCACTGGTTTCCTGCATGTCAGAACAAATGTCCTGTTATGCCCATGACATGCTTTGTGAAATCTAGTTAATTTCTTATTATGGCTAAACCCAGACTCCTAGACATAATTGGCAGTAGTGGGAATAAGTTTCATCACTGAGTTTGCTACATTTGCAAAGTAGTTAAGACACTTTTTGGCAAGACAGCATTAAGTGAGACACAGCAGTTGAAATTCTGCCAGTAGCATCAGCAGTTCTTTTGGTTTTAGTTCAGTCTTTTCCTTTGCATATGTTTCCTTAACATCTTGACAGATTGCCATCATTCTTGGTATGAAGCTAAAATTCATGTTTATTAATGCTTTCTCAGATCTTTTTCTTTGGGGTCATGGCAGATATGTCGTAGAAAATTTTGCATTAAGGTTTTGATTCAAGTTTTTTCATTTGCTTATATCCTAAATACAATAGAGGATTTCCTTTATACACCACTCCCTCGATAACTCGCGCCCGGATAAC